>JAURVB010009850.1:0-155014 GCA_033002965.1 Piper betle | reverse complement strand
CAAATAAAAATAACAATCAATACTGTATACCTCCTATATACTTGATAACCCATTTGTCATCATCTTTTTTTGACGTTATCATCGTATATTTGAGCATACATGACTCTCATCGCTCATAACTCACAGTTGGCCTCAACTCAGCTCGCGGTCAATGAAGCTGACTCGACTCGAACCGACAGTTAAACTGACTGGTTCACTCCCGTAAAACTCTGACTCGAGTCACGTGTTTTACATGCGCTGTTTGCCTCACCCTTCCCTTTGCCATCGCTCCTATTTGCATCACCCCTCCCTCTACCACTGCCCCCATTTGAGTCGCTCCTCCCTCCACCGCTGTTTGCCTCACTCCTCCCCTCTACCACCACCCCTGTTTGCCTCACCCTTCCCTTCGCCGCCGCCACTATTTGTCTGTTTGCCTCACCTTTCCCTTCGCCGCCGCCACTATTTGTCTCGTCAGTGTGGTAATTTTTTTTGTTATTTTTGGTGTAGTGTGGATTGTTGGAGGGATTAAATCTTGGTGTAGTGTGGATTGATAGAGGGATTAAATCTTGGTGTAGTGTGGATTGTTGGAGGGATTTTTTGGGTTTAAAAACTCGATAATCCATAGATTTTATGTGTTTTTGTTTGTTTTTTAGTTTATCAAGTAAAATGGTGATTATCTCTGGTGTAACTTTGCTGCGCAGCTTTCTCTTCCACTTCTTCCACATTGTTGTATCTGTTATTTAGATTATGTTTGTTTAATACATACCTTTGTCGTTCCTGTGTTTTTGATTTTTGACTTTCATCTAGGTTATGAAGTGTAGATGTAGGAGGAGGTTACAGATTTCGAGATCTGTGATTCTATCCTAATGAGTCAAGTTGGAGAAAATTTAAAAAAAACACTTTGTTTTGTGTAAATTGGAATGATTGTTAACTTGGAATGCCCAGTTTTTTTCTGTGCCTCTTAAAACCTCATTAGGTGATTAGTATAATAAGTCCTCTTTGACCCACCATAACTTTAGATTGCTCAGTGTTCCTTTTTATTTTGCGTGATATTTTTTATATCTATCGCAGTTCATCATCCTAAATTACAATTACAGCTTTACATTTGTTTACAAAATAAAGCTTTGTGTTCCTCTTTGGCATGTCAACGTTCTCAAATTCCAACCTGTAAAAATTGTTAGCTTTAAAATTTGGAAGATTTATATGAAGAATTTGGTAGGGAAGTGTAGAACTCGGCGGCGGTGGCATTGTCGACAACAAAGCAAGACAATGAGTTTGTTATATGCGGAAAGAAGAAGATGAGAGGTTTGGTGTATCTAAAAACGTTTTTCTTTTTAATGTTATGTATGTATCATCGGCCGGGTGACATTTTTTTTGTATTGAAGAATTTGTGGACTTATATTGATGAATTATTAAGTAAAATAATGATTATATTTTGTGTTTGTAATTAAACTTTAAACTTGTTTTTTGTGTTGAGCAAAAAGATTGAATTTTTATTTTGTGTATTTATATTATAGGTTACCAAATTATTATATATGACCGATTTAACTAAACCAATTCTTTATTTTATATATTTATATTATAAATTGTTAAATTATTGTATAGGATCAATTTAACTGAACCGATACTTTATCGATTTTTTATTAGTTAGTCCAATTCAATAATTCCCTCAAAAACCGATTTGGAAGTCAATTCAAATTTTTGCAACTACAAACAATACTCCACTCACACCGTGAGCTTGGGCCACAAAAACACTAATTACCAGGACCTACACAGGCAATATGCCATCGTCGAGACAACCTCGACCACATTGCGACGGCCTTCATGCCATGGTCGGAAACCCTGCAAAGGAAGAAAGGGCATTACCGACAACACCTTTTAGGCCCCTCCCTGGCCACACTCCATCGTAATTGCTGACGTCAACTCAACCAACCCACACAAGTAAAAATCCCAGACCGCCATGCAACACGTCCCATCACAATCCAATCCCTTGAGCCCATCTCCAACCCCCTTGAAAAAGAAGAGGCAAGCCCTCTCCCCTGCAGAACGTCAATCCTGTAAATATCGACATGACCACCACATCTAGGAAGAGAGGAAACCCCGCGACCTCACCTCAAAGTTTACGAAGCTCCGTTTACTAAAAAACCCATCAATCAGTGAGTCATCCTTTTATCCCACCCACATCATTCCATTGAAACCTGTATCCAAAAGGCCATTATCATCATTGTCTTCCTATCTACCCTAAACACCGGACCATTTCCTACACCGTACCCATACTTTCATATTCACCTAGCTGGGACTCTTTTTGTGCTGGTGGGGAATCTATAAGAAAATGGTCCGAGAGAAGGGCGAACCATATATAATAGAACCTAACAAAGGGTGCGTCGAAGAAAGAGAGCCCCCGCCCCAACCCCGTTTTCCTCAAAGGACGAAAATGCTGTGGACGTCATTGGTGACCCCCATTCCACCCGAGGAGACATCTAGTATGGATGACATTGACCTCATGACGGAACATCAAAATGGAATCTGGATCTACATAAACCCTGACGCTGAGAATCAGGACATCGCCAAGAATGGATACGATGCTATCCACAACTCCCTGGTCATGAATATATTCATACAATGGGTTGGTAGGAACAAAACCGAGGAGACAGACTGAGTTGCCAGATGCTATTTCCCATTTGAGGAAATGTTCCCCATGGAGAAAGTGTTGGATAACAATGAACAACCGGAGAAGAGTACACAAGATGCCCACACGAAGAATGCCTTATCGGATCAACTCACTGGGATGACACTCTAGATTTTCTATCACTCTTCCCTCCCCTATTCCATACCATGGTCTCCATCTTGTCCTGGAATTGTCGTGAGACATGCCAAGATACCTTCCTCCCTGACGTCTCCCTCCTTAGTAAACACAAACCAAGCAAAACCAAAATTAAAACTACGAAATTACCCACCCAAGTTGAAAAGGATCTCAGGCACTACTCATCCTACTTAGTCCACTAGGAAAGCCTATACGCGGGAATTCTCCTTGCTTGGGACGATGACGTCTCTATGTCCATTCATGAGAGCTCGGCTAGAGCAATCTAGTGCTCCGTCTCACATCCCCGTCTCAACTCCTTCCCCTTCTATGCGGACTATGGCTCCCTCCATAAGAGCAAGAAAGTGAACATCAACTCCCTGACTTCTATGTTCTATCCTCCTAACGCCCTGTGGCTTATCTTTGGTGTCCTCAACATTACTCTGATTGAGGAAGAGAAACTTGGGGGGTGGGGTGGGGGGTGGAACTACATTTGGTCCAACAAACAATGGGGATCCAACAAAATTCGAACATGACTTGATAGAGCCTGCTCCACCGGTGAATGGCTAACCAACCACCCCGATGCTAAGGTCCCCCACCTTCCACACAAATACCTCAGACCATAAGCTCCCCCAAGTCCAAAACACCGAAAAGCTTCAAATTCCAAAATCTTTGGATCCCTGGTGCATACTACCCTATAATTCTTGAGACGACCTAAAACCAAGGCCAACTAATACCTACACCTCAAAATTTCCAAGCTTAAGGACACCCTCCTCACCTGGCACAATAGCAAATACATGGACATTGATGCTCAAATCTCCCTCCTCCAATCTGAAATAGCCAAGGAATATAACAATACAATAGATTGCGAGTCGACTTATGCCACCTCATTCATCCTAGATAATCTATTAATCAAGCAAGAAATCTTCTGAAAACAAAAGGAGATAACAATGTTGGATTTTGAATATATATATATATATATATATATATATATATATAGAGGAAGTAGAATCTGTGCTGGAGCACAGGTAAGTTATCTATGCTCGAATTTAAATGTGACCGTTAAAAGACTATCCAACGGTGCATCACAACACGGGCGCGCTCATGTGCTATGTGCAAGCCCTTCTCGATCTCCAACTGCTCATCGCCGCTACTACCGCCGCCGGCGCCACCTGCTCCGTCTCCACCGCCGACATCGTCGCCGCCAACGTCGACGCTCTCCTCGCGATCCTCAATGAGATCTGGGAATGCGCGGAGAAGAGATGCTCCGGTGCGTGCAGTCGATGGCGGATCTGGTCCGGCGGTTGGGGATGGTGGGGGATGGATTTGGTGCTCACAGGTATTGTTCCTTATTGTTTTGGTCTTTATAGTCATGTTGAATGATGTGGTGATGGGTATTTTTGGTTGGTGATGGATTTGGTGTTTCTCTGTCATTTTTTTGAGCTCTGGATCAAGAATTTTTGTGCTTGCTGGGTGAATTGAGTGTTGGTTTCCCTCATGTCGTTTTTTTTAGTGTTGCTCACAGGTATTTGCATTCGTCATCTTCACTGCCACATTTCTCAACCAGTCAAATGCATTTTCTTCCACAACCTCAGAAATGCGACAACCAAAAATATGGCTTGTGATAATGGGGTTGTTACTTGCTTTCTGCCGCCCATTTCGTAGGTTTTGCTTGAAATTTGCGTCTTCTGAAAATCTGACTCGATAAAATGGGGAGGAGGTGGCCGTCCTGCTTCAGACCTCACTCCTCCAAAATTAGAAAGGAAGGGGGCTCTTCGGTAACTGCTTGAACAATTTGATTGGTTGAGGTTGTATACTTGTTTTTGCTGATGTTTGTGGCTCATTTCTTACCTATATTGTTTCTAGAGTTCAAGAAAAACCATGGGCAGTGAGCAGGGCAATGACATCAACAATGTCATTGAGATGTGGTAATGCGCTTTTCTTTCTGTTCTATGAATTTATCTTTTGTTTCTTGCCACTGGTTTTATATCAGATGGTTCTGATTTTATGAAACTTGGATGATTGAAGGATTGTTGTAATACAAAAACATTAAAAATCCAACTCATCGCTTACAAATTGGGGAATTATTTAAGAACTCAATTTTAACTTTTCTTGTAGGCTTCGAGAGAAACAATGGGCAGTCGACACGAAAATTCCTTCAATAACAGTAATGACACTGCGGTAATGTGTTTATGACCGCCATTTATCCTTTATCTTAATGGTGTTTTCTTTCATTACTTGCAATTGGATCTGGACTATATGATCTTGATGTTTGAGGTAATGGTATAAAATTTGGGGTTGATTGAAGGATGGTGGTTGTGGTACAAACTTGTTCAAATACTAATGCTGTGAGTAAATGAGGAGCTATCTGAATGACTTATTATCTATCTTTATAGTGCTTGCTTTCATTTTTTTGGCATCCGAATTTGGATCAGTTGATTTTGATGTTAGAGTGATTGCCATGAAACGAGGACGATTGAAGGATGATTGTAGTAGTCATTCTCTCTGTACATCGAGGTAGTGCACTAATGAGGAGCTATCTGAATATTCGGGTTTATCCTTTTCTTGTAGGCTTCAAGGGAAACAATGGGTAGCCAGCAGGGCAATGCCGTCAACAATGGTGATGATATTGAGGTAATATGTTCCCTCAACTTGACTGGTAGGCACCTTGGATCCTTCAGATGGTTTGTGTTTTTTCTCACAACTGGCTCTGGGGCATATGGTGTGATATTAGTGTAATGACTGTAAAACTTTGAAATGCTTGTAGGATAGATCATGAACGTAGTGCCAGTGTGTTCAGCATATAAGTAATTATGGTTTGCAAACAAATGTGGAGATTTTTTAAGTTTTTGAATATAGTGATTTTGCTGGATTTATTCTACACTTTCATATTGTTGAGTTTACCAACATGAATTGACTGGTAAGATCAAACTGGATGACTAACAAATGGAAATGTGAAAAAGTGTTGAAGGCTCTATTTGTTCTGCTGATAGACTATAATGGCAAAGAGAACTTAAAATTTGTGGATCTAGTATATTAGCCGATTTTACATTGGAAACAAATGCCTCCTTCAATGTTGTGAAGTTAGAACTTCAACGTCTGCATGTTTGCATCTTCTTTCATCAGCTTCGACAGTTTGCAATTTTTTATTATTCTCGCTTCAGATAGACAGAGAGATTACTATGCTTGATGGTGATTACATTCCTGAGAACATCGTAGAGAATCATGATTTCTCAAAAGGACTTCAGTCATGGAAGCCCAATTGCTGCAATGGCTTTGTTGTTTCAGGCAAATCTGCTTCCTATGACGGAATTGATGCCAATTCTGGAGAAAATTTTGTGGTTATTTCAAATCGCACATAATGTTGGCAAGGCTTGGAACAGGACATTACAAGTCGAATTTCTGTAGGGTCTACTTATACTTTATCTGCTCATGTTAGAGTTTGGGGCCATTCTCTTCAAGGAAGCACTGGAGGGCAGGCTACACTCAAATTGGAATACACAGACTCAGATACTACCTATCTACCCGTTGGAAGGTGCCTTTTCCATTTGACTAGTCCTTTTCCACAACCTCAGATGCATTTTCTTCCACATTGTCTAGAATTTGCAGGATTTCACAATGCAACCACCATCACAAGATCTGGTTGCCAGAGATTTGCACAATGTAACTTGGACATTTCGGCATGTCTACAGGGGTAAGCTATATTTTCACTTTCTGTACCTTAAAGCATCTGATGTGCTGACTTATATACTGATAAGATTTTCTTACAGTTGTAGTGGTTTTGCGAATATTATCAAGGAAAAGGATTATTTGTACACATTTTATTTCATTTGTCACTCTTTTAAAATGAGCCAACTTGGGACTCGATTAGTGGTTACTAAGACAGACAAACAGATGCGTGGGGAGTATGGATTGGAGCTAGGTGTATCAATTGTCTGGATTTTAGGATTTTTAGCGAATTTGTATTGAAATTTGTTTGCTTTCACGTTACTGGTGTTCACATGGATCATTGTTGAAATGGGTGTTCGGAAAAACAGTTGCAATAGCCTTTCGCATTGCACCATCTTGATCTATGATAATCGAAGTAGGTGTTTTTCCCCACATACATTTTAACCATGTCTTAAACAACCAAGTGAATGTTGCTTCTGTCTCATCAGCAAGTAAAGCACAACCAAAAAGTGACGATTGCCGATGATGATTTATACCTGTAAATGGAGCACACGGCATGGAGAATGCATTGGTCCTATAAGTTACATCAAACACTATCACTTCACCAAAGTTCATATAAGATGCCCTTGATCTCCCATCAGCCCAAAAACATTTTGGGTTGTTCCATTCTCATCTAATTCAATTTCAAAGAAGAAGTCATTGTCTTTCACATTTTTCTCTTGAAAGTATTTAATAACACTTAAACATTATCGCCCAACATCATTCTTATGGGTGCTTTTTAGATGGTTGCTGCAAGCTTGGCGCATCACTCTGTCTATGTTGATGCTATTAGAAGTTGCATTCAAAACTTTAGAGATGGCTGATGGTCTCATTCCTGTTTGATGCAGTGAATTAATCATATTCTTGCAGGATTCAGACAGTCGACTATGAGACTGAAGCTTTCCAACTTTGGTTGGAGTAGAGGAGTTATGACTATGAATGTCCAAAAAATCTTCTACTTTCCACACTCCACACTTGCTCAGATGTATTCTCATATAAGCTTTACAATCTTCTCTAGTCTCTCTATGTCTTTTAACTTCTCTCCTCATCTGCCTCTTGTCATTCATATTTTTTTTACCGTCTTTCGAACAGACTAATTTTCGAGATATGATACAGTTCGTCTTACTCGAACGATAAAACCCACCCTTTCGAATGCTAAACCCTTGTCTTCTTGCATACTGGTTGTAAAAATCATATGCTGCTTTTTCTGAAGAGAATTCCATGCCCAAACAAGGGGTCATATTTATAAACGATTCGGATATTTGTATGGCTTCACCTTCAACTTGTGTTTCGTCAAAATCTTCACTAATCTTGTCAAATTCTTCAATTTCCCCACAATCTTCTTCTGTAGTCTGCATTTCATGTTGAGTCAACCACAAATCATGTATCTGATCTTCATTATCTTCCATGGCACTATTGACATTTTTCCCGTCAGTATATCCAATGCTGCTATTTTCTTCCATCAGATATACAAAATAGGAAAATCTAAATCAACTTGAAGAACAAGACCAAACCAATTATTTTTCGGTATTGAATTCCCTTGTTGGCGTCCAACTATTTCACAATGGCTTGCTCTCCTTCAAAGCCGTCGGTGTTGCCTTATCAATCTACCTGCTTTAAAAAAAAATCAAATATTGACAAAAACCTGCAATTAAAAATTTACCATTCGCTGATTATATATTTAATCTACAACAAAAAAAACTAAGCCACCAGTTTAATTCATGGTTGTAAAAATCGGAATCGAAATCGGAATCGGTTTTCGAAGGAGTCGGAATCGGAATTGGAATTGGTCTAAATCGGACAGGAATCGGTTCAGTTGAATCGGTCTGAATCGGTCCAATACAAAAATTTCAACTTAATCAAAATTAGTGGGTTATTAGTATAGAATATGTCATTCTGATGTAATTTTCATGTTATAATATGTATTATATTTTATGATATTTTTTATATTTTTTAGATTTTTAAAATTATTTGGAGTTAATTGTTATTTTTGACTCGAGTCGGACTCGAGTCAACTTTTAATTACGAGAATGCTACTTATATTTCATCCCTCGTTCTCCCCCGCCGCCGCCACCGCAACCACCACCGCTGCCTCCCTCGCCGCCCCCTCGCCCCCTGTCCCACCCCGTCACCGCCCTCGCTGCCCTATTGCCCCGTCGCCCCCCCCCTCCTCCTCGCCTTCCGCCCCGAAGCCGCCCTCGCAGCTCACCCCGCCTCGCCATCCCGTCGCCTCGCCACTCGCCCTCGCCTCCCTCGCCGCTTGTCGTCGCCACCCCGTCCCACGCTGCCGTTGCCCCCCAGCCTCTGCCTCCCCCGGTCGCCGGTCGCCGCCCTTGCCGCCTCCCCGCTGCCGGCCGATTCGAGCTGATTCCGGAATCGGCCGATTCGCGGACCGATTCAGGCCTAGCCGATTCACATTAATTTTTAAATCGGATCGCCGCCAATCCGATTTAAATCGATAACATAAAACCAATTTAATTGGAACAAATTTCATCGCCTCAAGGATGCAGCGGACCAAATTTCAACCATCTCAAATTTCCATATCATAATGTATCCAGCCCAAAACATCAGACAAACCAAAGCCAAATTAGAGGAGGAAGAAGCCAATGCTCATCGGAACGGAGAGGCCAGCGCCGAGGTCATCGTCGGCGGTGCTATCCGGCCCAAAGAAATCGGAGCCGGACTCCGCCGACAAGAGCGCGCTGGGGTGAAAGCAGAGAAACAGAGGAACAAGCAACCAGACGGATTAGAGGAGGAAGAAGCCAACGCTCACCGGAAAGGAGAGGCCAGCGCTGAGGTTGTCGTCGGAGGCGCTATCCGGCCGGAAGAAATCGAAGCCGGACTCCGCCAGCAAGAACACGCTGGATCAGAGAAGAAATAGCGAAACAGAGCGTCAAAAACAGAGCAGCCAATCGGCGTCGGCGGCATTGATGGAGACGATGCCAACAGAGGACTCCGCGACCACCTCCTCACTGGACTCCAATGCCAACGCCTCCCGCCTTCTTCCCGCCGGCCGTGCTGCGTGGCATCACGGGAGAAACAGAGGAACCAACGCCGCCACACAGCTCCAGGAGAAACAAAGCAGGCAACGTGCTCCCATGCCTCCTCACCGGACTCCCATGACGACGCGTCCTGTGGCCGTGCTGCATGGCGTCCCAGGAGAAACAGAGGAACCAACGCAACACAACTCCGGGAGAAACAGAGCCTTCAACTTGTTCGGCGCAGCACGGTCCGGCGTCGATCGAGATGATGACAACGGTGGAGTCCGCAACCGCCTCCTCACCGGACTCCCATGCCGATGCCTCCCACCTTCATCCGGGCAGTGTGCTGCACGGCGTCGTGGGATGAGCGGAGTGAGCAAATGCGGGAGAAGCAGAGCATAAGCGGGAGAAATCATAGAAACGTGGGATATTTTTTACAGCCGTTGGATAGAAATCCAACGGCTGTAAAAAAATTTAAGCATAGAAAACTTACCTATGCTGCAGCATAGTAAAATTTTTACCTATATATATATATATATATATATATGGAGGACTGCTATGTGCCACATCAAAATGCAGCACATAATAGTGTAGCGATTGTGAGCCGTTGGATGAAAATCCAACGCCCTGCCTAGGTCCCGGCCCCGTCCCGCCTTCAGCCAAGTCCCCCCGTCCCGCCCTTGGCCAAGTCCATATTCAGCCCCCCATGCAGCTTCTGCCCCACCCGGCCCACAGCGACCCCCTCCCCCGGCACTGCTCTCCCACACGCGTGTTCCCCCGCCGATCTCCCTGGCGGCGCGTTTTACCTCCCCGGTCGCCCTGCCCCTCTCCCCGTAGTGCGCCCCTGCTACCTTCCCGGCAATGCTCCACGAAATAGAACAGGGAGGGGTGGCGAATAGGGTAAAGGAAAGAGAAAGAGGAGAAAGGAAGGGAAAGAGGGGAGGCGATGACCGGTGGTGATGCAGGTGACAGCGGTTGCAAGGTCGCCGGTGGTCGAGGTGGAGTGGTAAAAACAGAGGAAGTGGGGCCGGGGGCGGCGGGGTGACGGCAATTATGTAATAAAAACTTGACTCGCTCCCAACTCGAGTGAATATTACGAAATAAATTTTAAAAAATAAAATAAAATAATTTTGTAATAAAAACTTGACTCATTCTACACTTGATTCAATATTATAAAATAAAATTTAAAAAAATCTAAAAATAATTTCGTAATAAAAACTTGACTCGATTTAATATTACGAAATTAATTTTAAAAATAAAATATTATAAAATAAAAACTTAACTCGTTCCCGACTCGAGTCAATATTACAAAATAAAATTAAAAATAAAATAAAATAATTTTGAAATAAAAACTTGACTCTCTCAACTCGTGTCAATATTACGAAATAAATTTTATTTTGTAATATTGACTCGAGTAGGGAGCAAGTCGAGTTTTTATTCCATGGTATTTTATTTTTAAATTTTTTAAAAATTTATTTCATAATATTGAATTGAGTCACGAACGAGTCAAGTTTTTATTAAGAAATTATTTTTATAATTTTTAAAGTTTTATTATATAATATTGACTCTAGTAGGGAACGCGTCAAGTTTTATTATAAAATCATTTTATTTTATTTTTTAAAATTAATTTCGTAATATTGACTTGAGACGGGAGAGAGTCAAGTTTTTATTTTGAAATTATTTTATTTTAATTTTAATTTTATTTTATAATATTGACTCGAGTCGGGAATGAGTCAAGTATTTATTTTACTGTATTTTATTTGTAATTTTTTTAAAAATTTATTTCGTAATATTGAATCGAGTTAGGATCAAGTCAAGTTTATATTAAGAAATTATTTTTAAATTTTTTAAAATTTTATTTCAAAATATTGATTTGAGTCGGGAGCGAGTTAAGTTTTTATTACAAACTTATTTTATTTTATTTTTAAAATTTTATTTCTTAATATTTATTCGAGTAAGTAAGTTTTATTCCGAATTACCATCCCCGACATCCCCTACGTGTGATCGAGTCAAGTTTTTATTATAAAAATATTTTATTTTTTTAAAAAATTTATTTCGTAATATTGACACGAGTCGGGACTGAGTAATATTTTTATTAGGAAATTATTTTAATTTTTTAATATTTATTTCGTAATAAAAATTTAACTCGAGTCGGGATCGAGTAAAGCTTTTATTACGAAACTACCCTCCCATGTTTCTTCCCCCCCCCTTTGTTTTGCCGCTCCACCTCACCGCCAACCGCCCGTGGGGAGGGGCGGGGGTGAGGGGTAACACGGTTGCAGGCGGGGCCGAGGGTGGAAGTTGGCGGTTAGGGGGGTAGGGGGGCTCCGCGGCTGCGTGATGGGGCGGTGGGGGACTGTGGTTGCGAGCGGGGGCAGCGAAATCCAGCAGGGGGTGGGGGGCGGTAGTTGGGGGGTGGGCTGCGGCGTGGGGAGGGGGCGCTGCTTAGGGCAGGGGCGGGGGGCCCGTAGTGCCAGGCTGGGGCAGGGGGGCCGCAGCCAGCACAGGCAAGTGGGTGGGGGGGGGGGTTGAGGGGGTAACGCTGCTGCAAGCGGGGCCGGGGTGGAAGCTGGTGGTTAGGGGTGGGGGGGCGCTCGGCTGGGTGATGGGGCGGTGGGGGACCGTGGGTGCTGGCAAGGGCAGCGGAATCCAGCAGGGGGGAACCGGCCCGTGCAGGAGAAAACGGGGGAGGGGGAGAAAAGGGAAGGAAAGATTTGGACCATTGGATTTTGATCCAACGGTCCAAATTAAAAGCGCTGCCTATGCGCTGCATTTTGATGCAACGCATAGTTGCATTTGGGCATATATATATATATATATATATATATATATATAGTATCATATACTATTATTAACGTTTGAGCCTAAATTAAATTGATCTATTAAAGTTAAAGATTAATGTGTCATTAATATTTTTACATAAATATATGTAGATACTATATATTTAAGATAAGTATGTGTAGATGCTGTTTTTATAATCTTTAAATTATGCATGGGTTAAATTAGAATTATGAAAAATAAGGATAAATACACTTATAAGGATAAATATGGTTATGGTCCCCAAATTCGTCCTGTAGTTTTTCTTTCTGGTACTTCATCATTTAGAAACTCTTGCTTTAGAAAACGGCTGCTAAATTTGAAAGATCAAAACCTAAAGAAGTCAATAATCGTTTTGCTATTATAGATTTATGTACACATCTGTTATCAAATTATATTTTCTTGATGATTTAATCTGGAAAATGTTTCATGATGATGTTTTTATCATATTAAGTTAAAGTTTATACAACAAGTTGTATGAGAGCCTTTTCATATTAGATCATTAAGAATTAATTTAATCTGTGTTTAATTTTATATCACCCAACTTTGACATGCAATTTTGATGGATCAAGATTCAAAAAAGATAGATCCTAAAATAATATTAGTTTGCAAGAGGGATTCAAGAATTGGTTTCCTTTTTTATAAGGGCTAAAAATGAATCACTTATTTTGGTTTTTTAACCCCATATTGTATGGTCTTCAACCCATTGGGAGTACCCCAAATTCTGCACTAATTAGTAGGTAAGGAAAATATAGGAAATTGTATATGGAATATTGATTTTCAAATCAAGGTCCTTTTTAGTAAAAGATCAAATGAGGAAAATAAAGTTAAAAAAGGAAGAAAAGTTATAATTTTGAAAATTTCCAAATAAAGTATAACCTTTTTAGTTTTATATTATTTATATTTGGGATTATTAAATTTAAATTATGGTTCAACTATAATTAATATTTTAGAATTTATTAATTACTATACTATATTATTAAAGTAGCATCTTTTGTGGAAATTAATTTATTTTACAATATTAAGATAGTTGTGGGTATATGATTCATGTGAATATTTATCTGCCCAAAAAAAGTTAATATTTGATAGAATTATATATACATTTGTGGTAATAAATATGATATAGTTATCAAGATTCCATATGAATAATAAATTACTTTAAAGATAGATTTATTATTTGACAGGATTTATTATCAATATTTGATTATTACACTAAGAGTACTACTTACAAATTCATATTTCTGTCCAAAGACTAAATATTAATGATATGCTAGGTATCTTATGATGGGATTTACCATTATTTGAATTATTAATCATATTACGTATATGTTATTTTTGTGCATTTTCAGTTAATCAATCCGCTTCTATGATTTCTGCCAACATTAATTGAGTTCCAATGCTTAAAGATAATAGTTCCATTGAGGAAAAATGGGACATTGAGAAGTGGGAACTTTCGAATCGTATATGTCTTTTGATCATGAAGCGTGAGATTTCAGAGACCTTTAGGGGCAATGTGTATGAGAAGGTTACTACAGTCATTGAGTTTCTTAAAGAAATTGAAAAGTATTTTGTAAAAAACGATAAGGCTGAAATAAGTACGCTTTTGTCGAGCTTGATTTCAATGAAGTTTAAAAGCAAAACAAAATATTGCTTCAAAACTAAGAACACTAAAGCTAGAGCTAACTGAGGATTTGCTCATTCATTTAGTTTTAATTTCTCTTCTAACATATTTTAATCAATTCAGGGTTAGTTATGACTGCCATAGGGATAAATGAACTCTTAATGAGCTCATTTCTTATTGTGTCCAAGAAGAATAAAGTTTGAAGCAAGAATAGGTTGAAAGTGCTCATTTGACTAGTACCTATCAGGATAATAATAAGAAAAGAAAGAGACTAAGGAAGCTGATAATAGTTCTCACAAGCAACAACAAAAGGAAGAAAATTAGGCTTCTTGCTATTTCTTTTGTAGTAAACCTAGACAAATGAAGAAGGAATGCACTAATTATCACGCTTGGTGTGTAAAGAAAGGTCAATTTCTTAATTTTGTTTGTTTTGAGGTTAATTTAGCTTCAGTATCAATACACACTTAGTGGCTAGATTCAGGCGCTACTACTCACACAAGTGCATTAATGCATGGTTGCCTGAGTTGCCGAAAACCAAATGATGCTAAAAGATTCATCTATGTGGGTGATGACAACTCAGTTGTAGTTGAAGCCGAATCTAGATTATTATTGAAGACATGATATTATTTCGATTTGAAAGAGACATATGTACCACCATCTTTTAGACAGAATTTGGTTTCTATTTCTATGTTGGACAAATTTGGTTACTCTTGTTCATTCAGAAATAATAACTTTAGTCTTTTTCTAAATTCAAATATTATGGGTACAGGTTCCTTGTCTATTTATGATAATCTATGTTTACTTGATACTATTACTTCTTTTAATAAAACTTTGCATGTGGGTTTATGTGGAGCAAAAGAAAATTAACTAATGAGAATTCTTCTTTGCTCTAGCATAAACATTTAGGACATATTTTTAAACAAAGAATTGAACGACTTATGTCAGATGAAATTTTTGATTTTCTTAATTTATCAGATTTTGAAGTCTGTAATGAGTGTATTAAGGGAAAACAAACAAATATAAAGAGACTAAGTGCTAATAGATCTTCAAGCGTCTTAGAACTAATGCATACAGACATTGTGTGTCATTTCCTATGGCTTCTTGGAATAGTCAACAATATTTTATTACGTTTATACACGATTATTTTCGTTATGGTTACCTTTATCTCATTCATGATAAGTCTCAAGCATTGGACATGTTTAAGGTATATAAGGCTGAAGTTGAGAACCAACTTGACAAACTATTAAGGCTATCAGATTTGACCGTGGTGGTGAACACTATGAAAGATATGATGGGTCAGGTGCACAATATCTATGACCATTTGCCAAATTCCTAGAAGAGTACAGAATTGTCCCACAATACACAATGTCAGGTACTCCTAGCATGAATGGTGTTGATGAGAGATAAAATCGAACATTAAAAGACATGGTGAGAAGTATGATTGCTCATACTACTTTACTTGATTCACTCTAGGGTGAGACGTTAAAGACAATGACATATCTTCTCAATAGAGTACTAGCAAAGGCAACAGTTAAGACCCCTTGTGAATTATGGACTAGAAAAACCCCAGTATTAAGCATTTACGCATTTGGGGTTGTCCAACTGAGGCAAGGCCTTATAGGCCAAATGAAAGGAAACTGGACTCAAGAATAGCTAGCAACTATTTTGTTGGGTACTCTAAATGGTCTAGAGGGTATAAGTTTTATGATCCGACAACAAGGTCATTCTTTGTGACGGGAAATGCCTACTTCTTTAAGGATGTTAAGTTTGGAGGGGGAAATAAAGTTAAAGACTTTGTCTTTGAAGAAGAATCTGTTTCTCTTCCCATGATTGTTCTTGATAATAATTAGGATCATATTCTTATTGTGGTTCAAGAAACAATATTAGAATTACAAGACAATATCGAGAATCTCCCTAATCAAGTTCTACCTGAAGAGCAAACTCAACAGCCTCAAAAGTAAATGCCATTGAGGAGATCCACAAAATAAAAGAGAAATGAAATTTCAGATGATTATTTCATCTTTCTCTATGAACATGACGATAATATTAGAATGGTGGAAGATGATCCAATCAACTTTTATCAAGCCATGAAGAGTTTTAATTCTCAAAAGTGGATTTATGCAATGAATGAAGAGATGAAATCCATGAAAGCTAATGACATTTGGGATCTAGTTCCATTGCCTTAAGGTGTGAAACCTATTGGTTGTAAATTGGCATTTAAAACCAAGAGGGATTCGAAAGGTATTGTATAAAGATATAAAGCTCGTCTTCTTACGAACGGCTTTACTCAAAAGGAAGACATCAATTATAATAAGACTTTCTCTCTAATTTCATCGAAGGACTCATTCAAAATAATTATGGCATTATTGGCACATTTTGATCTTGAATTACATCAGATGGATGTAAAGACTGCGTTTCTAAATAGTGACATTGTTGAAACAATTTATATGGTGCAACCAAAAAATTTTGTATCGGGAGATTCAAAGAATATAGTTTACAAATTTAAGAAAGTCATCTTCGGGCGTAAGCAGGCTTCTCATCAATGGTATCATAAATTTTATCAAGTTATTCTCTCATTCAGTTTTGAGATGAATGTGATTGATGATTGTATTTACCGTAAGTTTAAGGGGAGTAAGTATATATTTTTTGTTTTATATGTTGATGATATATTGCTTGCCGGCAATGATATAGATTTTTTGTACGAAACTAAGAGATTTTTATCAAAAAAATTTGAAATGAAAGATTTTAGAAATGCGTCTCTTGTACTAGGAATTCAAATACATCGGGATCGCTCTAGATATGTACTTAGATTATCACAAAAGGCTTATATAGAAAAAGTGTTTAAAAGATTTGACATGCAAGGTTGTAAACCAGGAGATACCCTTGTTTCTAAAGGAGACAAATTTAGTCTCAATTAATGCCCTAAAAATGACATAGAAGAAAAAGAAATGCAAAAGATTTCCTCTGCTTCAGTAGTGGGAAGTCTTATGTATGCTCAAGTTTCTACGCATCCAGATATTGTGTATATTGTTAGAATATTGGGCATATATTTAAGTAATCCGGGATTGGATCATTGGATAGCAGCCATAAGAATCATGAGATATCTTCAGAGAACAAAACATTACATGCTTACATATCAGAAGTTAGATCAACTTGAAATCATTGGGTATTCTGATTCTGATTTTGCTAGATGTCAAGATAGTCGTCAATCCACTTTTGGCTATATCTACCTGCTTGGTGGATAAGCTATTTCTTGGAGGAGTGCTAAACATACACTCATAGCTTCTTCCACCATGACAACTAATTTATAGCTTGTTATGAGGCATCCAATCATGGAATATGCTTGTGAAATTTTGTCATAGGGCTGCACATTGTTGATAATATTAAAAGATCACTTAAGTTATTTTGTGACAATCAGTCTACAGTATTATATTTAAATAACAACATGAGCTCATCTAAATCAAAGTATATAAATATCAAGTTCCTTATTGTGAAAGAAAGAGTTCAGAGTGGTAAAGTTTCTGTAGAGCATATTGGGACAAACACAATAGTTGTGGATCTGCTTACTAAAAGTTTACCGCCTAAGGTTTTTCATGAGCATATTGCTCATCTGGGTATTGTATCAGTTGATGATATATTACTTTAGTGGGAGTTTGTTTGTTGTAGTATTTGGTTTACGTTTCACTATATTTTGGTGATCTCATAAAGTTGGACCAGTTGAAAATAGACATGTTTAAATCAAATTACATGTAATTTGTGTGCTACACATCCATACTTGATCTATATTATTTAATTATATTGATGTATGTGACCATAGATTGGTTTAGTTACAATATATGTAATAAAAATCGTCATGATCCTATATTAACAATAATTAATAGACGAGATTGTTATTTTTGGAATAATGACATATGTTTTTTGGAGCTCATAAAGTAATATACAATTATCTTTGTATATATAGTCCAAATGAGAGATTATTAGATTTTGGATATATATATATATATATATATATATATATACTATATATCTATATATATGTATATATATATGTATATAATTATATCATATGCTATTATTAAGGTTTGGGCCTAAATTAAATTGATCTATTAAAGTTAAGATTAATAGACCATTAATATTTAAGAAAATATTTGTAGATACCATATATTTTAAGATAAATATAGATAAATATGTATAATTACCATTTTTGTAATCTTTAATTTATGATGAGTTAAATTATAATTATGAAAAATAAGGATAAATATGGTTATAAGGATAAATACGGTTATGGTCCATAAATTCGCTTCGTAGTTTTTCTTTCTAGTATTCAATCATCCAAAAACTCTGTATTTAGAGGACCGGTGCTAAATTTTGAAAATCAAAACCTAAAAAGTCAAGAATCATTTTGCTATTATAGATTTAGGTACATTTCCATTATCAAATTATATTTTCTTGATGATTTAATCTAAAGAAGGTTTTATTGATGATATTTTTATCATGTTAAGTTAAAGTTTATACAACAAGCAAAACCAAATTCTTCGACTGGTGGGTCGATCAAAATAAGAGAAAGCTCACATCCTCGGTCTGACCAATTGGGTGGGTGTTCTGGTGAGTGAACCCCAAAAAATAGCCGACATCTTGCTGGAGGGATGATACCATGACAACTCAAAATAGACTATTCTCACCTACCATCACCATGAGTGAACCCCAAAAAATAGCCGACATCTTGCTGGGGGGATGATACCATGACAAAATAGACTATTCTCACCTACCATCACCATGCTCTTCAACCCAATCATCTTCGACATAGAAAATGAAGGTCTTCTTGCACACCCAACCCTTGAGGAGGTCTCAGTAGTGGTTCACAACCTAAACAATTGGAAATGCCAAGAAACTGATGGTCTTAATGGAGAATTCTACTAAAAACGTTGGGGAAGCATTGCAAATGATGTTACGACCTTGATCCAAAGCCTATTCCCTTATAGAAACAGCTATCAGTCTAATCAACTAGACTAACCAGATACCCATGCCAAAATTGGCTCATGCCTTGTCTCCCAACCACTTTAGACCCATGGACATCTGCAACGAACTGTACAACATCGTCTCCAGATTGGTAGTGGCTCGCCTAAAGCCCTTTTAAACATACTCTTTGGTGAAGAGTAGACAACATTTTTAAAAGGAAGATAGATAACAGACAACATCATTCTTGCCAAGGAATGCATCAAATCGATCCACCCAATCAAGAGAAAAAGGGCAACAAACGGTATGCAATCAAACTTGGTACGGTAAAAGCATTTGATCGTCCAAAATGGAATTACATCATTCAAATCCTAAGTGCTTGTGGCTTTTCGGATGAGTGGTGTGACCTCGTCGACACTTGCATCTCTTCTACCAACATGTCCATCCTTATTGACGGCAAATGCGAGCCAAATTAAACCCTCTAGAGGAATCAGACAAGGGGATCCCTTCCTTTAACATCCCATGATTGATTCATCCTTAAGCCAAACCAAAATAGTATATTATTTAATATTACTATCTTTTGATTTATTGATATAGAAAACCACACTCACAAAACCCTTTAAGATTTAAACCTATTAGCATTTTGGATGGAAGACAACTATTACCCACAATTGCAACAATAAAAACCAAATAAAATAAAATATTATTCAAAATATTATAAACTATTGAAAATATAAGTTTTCAAAACATAGGGTTATTACATGAGTATATAAAGTTAAGAGTAAAGATATTCGATGACCAAAATAAAATTGGAAAACAGCATTAAACAATGCAACAATAACATGACAGGAGTACGACACTCTATGCACACCCCGTAAATAAATATAAGAAAAAACATCAGTAACAAGTTATGCAACAAGTTATCGGTTTGCAAAATATTGGCATATTAACTTCATAGTTTATACTCAAGTAAGACACGAAGAAGATAGTACACTATAGGAAGAATCACACACACCCAAAGGAAACTACACCAACGTAGGACCTGCAATATGCTCCACTCCTCTGAGCTTTGAAGGCAAGCCAAGTAAACCACAATCATGACATATGATGCATAATACAACATACGTAACCCTATGCCTCTACTAATGTGAGAAGCTCATAGACGCAAGGGTGAAAATTATACACTAAGAAGAGAAAGTAGAGCACTGTGTGGAACCCATCAAAAATGAAATGACAAGGCCCCTCCACAAGTCATGCCCTCCCTCGAAGTGGGACTTACCCGCAACAATTCCCCCACTCTCAAAATCGCAAAAATATAATATAATAATAGCTGGCTTAGGTAAGGAATAATAATATTAATTAGCCTCCGGAAATAAGGCAATTAATGATGGATCTTTTGGTTTCTAAAAACAACTCAAAGGATCTCATCTTCAAAGGTTATTAAACATGATGCCTAAATGACTCGAATTAAGTGGGTTGTGATCAAACCACGACTTAACTCGTTGTATAGTATAAAACAACCCATCCATCACATAAGCGTAAAATAGGAAATGAGTCATAAACAGACCTGGTCTCCAATCTCCAAGCAATTTATCGGCGAGCTCGAACCACGAGACATATAAGCAAACCCAACTAAACATCTAATACAATTTATATGATGCATGCATGAGAATGTGTGATCAAACTAAGTAAGATTAATTTAAATCAATTATTATATATATGTCCATTACATTAGATGAAAAAAAAATGACATGAATGAGTGAAAAAGAATAATCAAAAAACAATAGTGTAAGAGTTACCAAAATATAAGATTTAATTAAACTATAGGTATATAAGATTAAGGTTCTAGATCTTGTCAAAAGTTATAAACTTTTATCAAATGTTAGAAAAAAATAAGTGGATTAAATAAGAACATACTCCAAAGAATAATAACTCACCACATGTGCGACAACGAAAATTTGTACTTCAAAGTATAGTTAACATACGTGTAACTCAATGTGCAATTAACTTTTTTGACAAATTCCGACAACAACCAAAGGTATCAGGAATGATAGTAATACAATTTGAAATTCAGGGTAAAAGGATGTGTTTATAAAGACAATTTTTCATAAAAAAGTGAGAAGACAAGAAATAAAAAGACAATGAATCTTAGTACAGGGAATTGAAGCAGTGTACATGATTGCATGTATAATTAATAGACATGATCCACCATCTACCAGGAGGAACAAAGATGTACCAAAACTTGACAAGAGTTTACTAGTAGATTGGGATGAAGAAAGATGTGGTAGATTTTTTCTAAAAATGCCAGACTTTCCAGCTTGTGAAAGCACAACACCAACTATGAGAAGGGTTGATGAAATAGTTGGACATACCTGCTTGGAAATGAGAGTGTGTGACATGTGATTTTGTCACAAGCCTTCTCATAACTCAAAGGAAGTATGAATCAATTTGGGTGGTAGTGGATAGATTAGATTTTGTCTAAAAATTCAAGACTTGCTAGCTTGTGAAAGCACAATAACAACTGTGAGGAGGGTTGTTGAAACAGTTGGGTGTACTTGCATGGGAATGAGTGTGTAACATGTGATTTTGTCAAAAGCCTTCTTAGAATTCAAAGGAAGCATGAATCAATTTGGGTGGTGGTGGATAGATTGACCAAGTCTGCACACTTCATTCTAACAAAGGCAATCTAGAAAGCTACCTAGATCGATTATGCATCGATAACATTGTTAGGTTGCATGACATCCCAAAGGAGTTTGTGTTTGACAAAGATCCTCTTTTTACATCTCATTTATGGATCCTATTTCAAAGGGCAATGGAGATGAGGATCAAGTTCAGCACTGTTGACCATCCTCAGGCTCACGATTAGAGTGAACACACAATCCATACCCTAGAGGACTTACTACGAGCATGCCTACTTGATTGGGGCGAGGATTGGGAGTGACACCTTCCCTTTGTTGAATTTGTTTACAACAGTAGTGGGATGGCACCTATTGAAGCCTTGTATGTGAGACAACATAAGTTGCCATTATACCTATTGAAGCCCCTTAGGACCTTTTGAAGCCTTATTGATAGCATAGGGATGGCACCTATTGAAGCCTTGTACTAGAAGCTATGACTGTATGACTAGAAATGGTCAGGGAGGCAATTGAGAAGGTGAAGTTAGTCCAAGCAAATATGAAAGTGGCACAAAATCATCAGAAGAGTTATACGGATGTACAGAGGAAGGATCTGGTATTCAAAGTTGAGTAGCCAGTGTACTTAAAGATCTCTCCAACCAAAGGTATAGTGCGATGCAGGACTTTAGACAAATTGAAACCATGGCACATTGAACCTTTTTAGATACTTGAGAAAGTAGGAGCTTTGGTTTATCGCTTAGCTTTATCACCTAACCTCTTGGGCATGCACAATGTGTTCCATATATCTATGTTAAAGAAATTTGTGTGGGTTGAAGGTCATATTATTCAACATTTCACTGACTTGGAGATTCAGCATGATGCTTCGAATGTAAAAAAGCTGGTAAAGACTTCAAGTAGAGAGGAAAAGGTATTGAAAAGAAAAACAATTCCTCTTGTAAATGTGTCATGGGATAATCATGGGGTAGAAGAATCTACATGGGAAATTGAAGAAGATATAAAAAAAGGTTATCCTCACCTCTTTGATATGTAATGATGTACCCTTGTTAGAATAAATGGAAAAAGACAACTTTTCTCCGAGTGTTTGTGTGGTTAGTTGAGCTTTTAGGTAGAATTAGAGTTTTCCCTTATTTTATTGGTTAAAAAAAATTTAGATGTCTAGCAATAGTGGGTTTGAGGTTTCTAAGGTGACCTCCATATGACATGATGTATCCATACAAGAAAGTGATCAGTTGAGATTTCACGACTTTGAACCTCCACATGTGGGCAACATGACCATGATCGTTGTGGAGAAATTTATTCGCCAGAAATTGAAGTGATAGTTAGAAGGTAGATGCCAATCACAATATAACATACACTAACGATAGCAACACATTTCACAGGAGTGCTTGAGGCAGATCGAGCTTGGGAGCAACGATGAGGAGGCAACAGATGGTCTGATGATCAAGGTATAGTTTTATGCTTTTCTTGTATTTAAAATTTTTAAAGATGAAAATTTCCAAATTGGGAGATTGTAAAATTAGTGAATTTTAAAAATTTTTTACTTTTATTTTGTGGGTTTAGTGTTTAGGTAAAACCGGTGGATGTAGAAGGCTAGGATCGAACCTTAATGGCTAGTCTTTAGGATAAGAACGGGCCTTCTGGTAAATAACATCATATTTTTCTTATTTGTAATTCATGGTGGGAAAGTATGTTCTATTATCTTGATAAATAAATTAGTAATTTAGTGTGTTAATAATAATCATACGATTGCCGAGTAATCTGTAAAACTATTGGCCTCGTAGTGAATTAAAGCATCGTTAATATGTGTTTAATATAATTAGTAGTTGTGGTGTATTAAATGTCATTAATTAATAAATCAAAAATAAAATCTTTAAGTGATTATAAGATTATGTTGGTATCTTTATCATGTCTAAAATGAATATTTTACAATAAAGGAAAATATATGAGTGTAGTAGTTAAATACACACTAATAAGTTGCTGATTATTTTTTGCTGGCTAATTTTGAAATCTTGTAAGGATGGATTTATATAATTACATTATGTGAATAATTAATTATCCTATTGGACTTGCTATAAATCTTGAAAATTTAAAATTAATATTGTTGAATGTTACCTGCTATATTTTGTCGACTTTTAATTATGATATAATTAAGTGATTTTATTATATATATTTATTTATTATAAAATTATATTTATATATAATTTTACTTTATTAGATTAGATCGTGTACAGTGGTAGGTGCCTTGTGTGGGTTTTCATTTCCTTTGAGATACTGTAATCGAGTGGTTAACATTTCCTACCATTTTCCAACCATACAAGGCTGATGGAATGGAGTAATTACTTCTGGATAGTCACTATAAATTATTAAATTATCATTAAATCCTAATGCCCTCTAAAAAATCGAAGCCATGATCAACTTGCCTACCTCCGATCAGCTACAACTGATAATCAAAATCACTCGTTGAAGTTGGATAAGCCGGAAAATTTGCAACACTCCATTCTGTTCTAGGAGGCGGAATCAATTATTTACTTACAAATCATTTTAATCAATACCCAAATCCAACCATCCAAGAACTTGCTCTGAAAACAGTGAAAACCATTCCTTTTTCCAGACGTAGAACGGGGACCCCCACTCAAAACTAGTTGTTGGCCACTTTCGCACAAAGCAAAACCGCCTTATAAGGTTAACAAACATTCAGTCTTACAATTACTTTCGCAAGATTCCCACTACCTGCGGCTCTTACCTTATAAAAGAAAATTTTGCAAACCAGTTTAACCAGGGAAGCTCCCTTCACTTTGTTTCCAGCGCAGGCAGTGTGGAATAAAAATTAAAAAAACGTCGGCAGTGTGGAAATTATCGACAGGTGATAAGTTACCTTACATCATGCTCGACTGCAATACTTATAAGCATCTAGGCTCTGGAGGTGGAGGTTCAAATCTCGTGGGAATGGTTAAAAGGTTGGTTTTATGTGTCGGGCAAAGAGGGGGACGTGACGTGGATGATTGAATAATTTGAGCCTCACCAATGATTGACTTAAAACAAACAAAATATAGAAAAATTTCTAGTGATAACGTAACATTTATATAGGGAAATACTTACGGAAATAGTGATTTTCACTGTTATACTAATTGATATAAAAAAATTAAGAAAAATAAAAGATTTAATACTTTTAAAAATGAGATATTATTTATTTTTTGTGAAAAATGGTTTTTATGACATGAAAATATTATAAATTTTTAATTTAATTTTTTTATTTGATCACAATTGATTGAGTCCGACTTGACCATCGTGGATGGCAACACCTATCCCTAGCGGGTAAGTACAGAAAGAATGTCATCCCAGTTCCCAGGCTTGGATCAAAGTGAGACACCAAGAGAAACACGCGATCAACAAAATAGCCATAGAAATGTGCAGGAATTCAACGCAAATTAGAAGATATAAGGGCAGAGGAATCTTCCAGCCCAGCTGGTCCTGACGTTTAAAAAACGTACAAGGGCAAGAATGACCAACAAGCGATCAACCGAAATACCAACCTCCACTCCCGTCTCGTTTAAAAGCAACCCTCTCTCCGCAACTTCTTTTAATTTGAGCCCCTTCCCAAACATATTATACATCATATACATTTATACATACACGTACACATCTACAAATCTATTTGGCATGATACGATACCCATGACGACCACCGCCCACATTTTTCTTATCATCCTCTCCGCGCCCATCGTCGCTGCCCAAAATGCGTCCCCGCCGTCGCATGGCTTACCCAGTCTCAAGCCCTCCATGGTCATCATCATCGTCGTCCTCATCAGCGCCTTCTGCTTCATGGGCTTTTTCTCCATCTACGTCCGCCGCTGCGGCGGCGGCGCCGGGAATACTCTCGACGTCGCCCGAAACAGCAGCACCCGCACCCGGTCGCGTCGGGGGCCAACCGCGGCCTCGACCGGGCTGCAATCGACACCTTCCCGACCTTTGCCTACTCGGAGGTGAAGAACCTCAAGCTGGGGAAGGGCACGCTCGAGTGCGCGGTCTGCCTCTGCGAGTTCGAGGACGAGGAGACGCTCCGGCTACTGCCCAAGTGCAGCCATGTCTTCCACCCGGACTGCATCGATATGTGGCTCTCCACCCATGTCACTTGCCCCGTCTGCCGCTCCAACCTTTCCGCCGCCACTGCAGCCGACCCGGAAACGACCGGCGACGAGCCCGCTCAAGATCTCGAGGCCGGCCCCGAGTCGGATCATGACCGCGAGCAGGAATCGATTGTACCCGTCATCGGCGACGAGAACGATCATCCGCAAGATCGTCAAGATTTGGTATCAGCTTCCACCGTCGTCATAACCCCGGCGCCCAACCGCCCGGCTAGGTCGGCCTCGAGCCGCCGGCCGAAGATGGCCAGCCGGTTCCCGCGGTCGCACTCGACGGGTCACTCGCTGGTCCAGCCCGGGGAGAACTGCGAGCGGTACACGCTTCGGCTCCCGGAGCACGTCCGGAAGCGGATCCTGCAACGTACCGGCAGCTGCATCTCGTGCCCGGCCGATGCGTCGGAGGGGAGCACGAGGCGGGGCAGGATCTTCGGCCGTTCGGAGAGCGGGGCCGCGAAGTCGGAGCGGTGGGTGTTCTCGGTGGTGCCGTCGTTCATCTCCCGATCGTTCTCGGTCAAATCGGTGTCGGTGAAGCGGGCCGGCGGCGGCGATGTTGAGCAGGGCGCCAAGCCGGTGTTCCCATCCGTCAACTCTTGTCTTGGCGGGGTTAGGGGAAGACAAGACGAGGAGTCGGTATCGACCCGGCCACAAAGATCGGCTACGCCTGTTTTCACCGTGCCTACTTCTCCTTGGTAGTGGAGTTAATTGTTAGTTTTAAATTTAATCTGGCTTGTGTTATTCTTGTGAAATTTTTTACAAATTGTGATATTTTTCCATGTGAAATTTTGAATTTGTATAATGATTGTATTCTCAGGCCATGGTGGAGGTAGAGGCATACTCCGATTTAGGAAGAGGCAAATTCTCACTGAATGAACGAGAATACAAATTATAATAATTTCATTTGTTATCAATATTTTTAGTGTATTTTGACCAACTTTCTGTTAAAAAAATTATGGTAGGTAAGTTTTGGCCTGCTAGTTGGTATAAAAGAAATGTAAACCATTCAACTCTGCTGAAAGTGACACTTACTAACATTTTGATATAGAAGTGGCATAAATTTAATATATTTGGTTTAAAACTAATAATGATTATATCTATTTGTTATATCATATATTGTTTTTTCAGGTGCAGAAAATTTTCCCTATTTTTTTATATTTAATATATGAAAAAAGGATATTTTTTGTTGCACAATGAAGACCACTAATGCGTGATATCTATATATACTTCTTTTTGTCTACTATATAATTTTTATATTATACTTTTTGAAAGGTCGAGAACTAGAAAAGTTTTCGTAAATTTTATATTCTTTCATTGAATCAGAAGGACCCTTAGTTTTTTCCTTTGCCTTCTCCAATCCAACTTGTTCATTTTAACTCTCTCCTCTCTTCCACCCTTGGCATCTCCTGTTCTAACCAATGTAGGAGAGATATTTGGCCAGATGAGCACAACTATTATAAGTCCTTATAAAATGCGATTATAAGAAAGTTGATGAAATGGATCGACTAAAAATAAAATTTTCAATCACTTTATTTTATACACATGAAAAAAACCGAAAAGGGCAGCCAACTTGATTTCCATCTAGATGTTATTGACAAAACTTTACCACAGTATGGATGCTATTGAAAGAAGGTTGACCCAATCCACGGCATAAGACTACCTTTATTAAGTTTCAGCTAATATGACCAAAGTTTTGTCATGTTTATTTTTTTCAACAAAAAGTTTTGTCATGTTAATTGGATGGTAAAATATTGTGCCAAAGGCCCGTTGTTGTGGGTAATATCAGTGTCTTAAACGATAATCAAGATAGATTGGTGCATTCTTGTTTTTAACCCATATGTTAAAGCAATTTTCTTAATTTTTTTGTACTTGCGGGTTGAAACAAAATCCCAGCTACAAGACACTTCAATATGCACTCGTAAGTTCTAAAAATAGTAGCTATTAGAGTGAGAGTCGATATATTAAGTGAGGTTTCTGCAATTGTATTGTTGACAGAAACGCAACTGCAAACGAAGATAAGAGTGGTGTTGTACTGTGCAACATGTTCTATGCTCTGGGGGAATAAACGGGTAAAGTTGGAAAGAAATGAATCGTTGGGATGGTTATCAAAAGATGTCCTATGAAATATCACTATCCTTTGAGCGGTGTCAAGTGCTGTCGTAGCCTTATCTTTTAAATAATTGCTTGTGAGAGCGACCAAATTTTGAAATGCATTGGGGATAAGTTTGCTCCATGCATTGTGGGAGTCAATGACGAAACGACCCTCAAATGGTTCATTTTCAGCAAGAAATTGGCTCGATCTGGGCCACAACGAGATAATTGGTATGGTTGACTTAGGAGGGGATAACTTGACATGGTAGGAAAGAGCGGCGGGAAAAGCATATCAAATGGACGGGATGAGAGGCGACATCTTCGTGAAAACAACTCGTAGAGGTCTACTACAACACAAGGTCTTCTTTTGGGTGCCTTCGTAAAAATTTCCCCCAACCTAGTTCGTACTAGAACGCAACAAAAACTGTTAATATCAGGTCTTGTTGTGTCTAAAATTGATTAATATGGACAACTCAAACAAGAACGGATTGAATGCTTAATCCTCATATTTCGAGAAAGGAAGATAAGTGCTAATGCACAACCAATACTCTTAGGCAAGAGATGTGCGTATGATAGGGCATGAGTTGCGATAAATCGGAATCGGAATCGGAATCGGTTTTCCAGGGAGTCGGAATCGGAATCGGTCTAAATCGGAATCGGAATCGGTATAAATCGGATAGGAATCGGTCTAATTGAATCGGTCCAAATCGGTCATATATAATAATTTAACAACTCATAAATAAATATATAAAATTAAATATTGATGTCATTTTAATATTATTATATATATTATATTTTATGATATTTTATGATATTTTTTAGATTTTTTTTAAAATTATTTTGAATTAATTATTATTTTATAGTCGAGTCAAACACGAGTCAAGTTTTAATTACAAAAATGCCACCATAGTTATTTTTCACCCATGGTCCTTCCAAGTTGCCGACGCCGCCACTGCGCCCCCTCCTCCCCAGACCCGACCCGCCCCGCCCCACCCTGCCGCGCCCACCCTGCGCCCGCCGCGCCCCACCTCCCCTTGCCAGCCCCTTCCTCTCCCTCCCTGCCTCCCCCGCCGACAGCGCCCCGCCCCTCCAGATCGTCCCCCCGAATCCCACTTAACTCGGGCCATTTAGCCAACGATTTTCCGGATTAATAACCCTCGAGGATGAGATCCCTCGAGTTTGTTTTCGAACTTCAGATCCAGCTCACGTTGCCTTCGGGCCTATTGTATAAATCCCAACCCAGACCTATATATATATGTATAGTTTTCGTGTTTTTGTGAGAGACTGAATGAGGGAAATCCGACCACCGTGCTACGCGAGCGGGCACGTGTGTGTCGACAGTGGGCTCTGGAATGGTGTGCGGGCCGTTTCATTCCCGAGGGATCCTGACAACTCCACCTTTGAGTTCCTCAAACCCGGAGAAGTGTGGAGGTTCACGGGTACTGCATTGCAGCGCATGTCTAGACTTGTGGTTTCAAAGGGTACTGAAGGCGACTGCCTGAGAGTACTCGGCCTTCGTGCTCAAGGCCAGGAGTAATATGGAAGGTGCAGAGGGCGGATAGGAACGAGATTTGACGCGAGAAGCAATAGAGAAATGGCCGAGGCATGAGAATGTGAAAGATAGGGGGACGCTGTCGACCCGATGGCGACGGCTCCCGTATGTGCCCTGATGAGAGTTCTTGAGGAAGTATATGGTTTTGATTCAACAGGAGAGTTTGCTCTCCTGTGCCAGATTGATATTAGTTATTTTTCCGGGCCGGTAACACTCGTTACTGACGGTTTTTCTATATATATGTAGGTGAGGAATGCGAGCGATGAAAGCTGTCGGGACTGCGGAGGAGCAGCACGGAACCGCGCACACATGTACCTGCCGCGTGTAACGTATAATGATGGTGTGTTATTGTTATGTAAACGATAATTTTGATGTGTTTGTTTGAGTGAATTACTTGTTATGCAACGAACTGATAAATATGAATGAGTAGGGAGCCTTGGAGTACAGACTCGGCTCAGGTAAAAATGAATGAGATAATGGTTGAATGTCATGGTAGATTAGTATGTGTTACCGTATTTTTATAAAATAGTATATATTTTCTTTTGGTTTTTCATTTATTATTTTGTCTTGTCTTTGCTTGTACATCATAGCATGCATGTAGGACTACGTTAGAACCCACGCATCCCATCCATGCATTTCATGTTTGCATCTCCATCTTGAGACACCGAGGGCAGATCCGGGTCGGCTTAACCGAACCCAGTAGATTAGCGAACGGTTCGGTCGCCGGTGACATTTCCGGGTCGGTTCACGGGTGAGCCGAAACGGGGTGTTACAGCCCGTCGCTCAGTCGACGCCGTCGTTGCTCGCCGTCGACATCGTCGCCGCAGTCGGGTAAGTTTAGGTTTTTAAATTTCAATTCCAATTTTACCCTTATTTAAATAATTGAATTAATATTATACCTAGGGCATTTTAGTAATTTATCAAAAACCGATATTTCCCGATTCACCCAGATTCCGAATCCGATTTAAATCGGTCGGAATTGGGGTGATTCGGCCGAGTTGGACGCCGATTCGGGACCGAACGATTCAGCCCAAAATTGGATCGGCACGCTGCCGATCCGATTTAAATCGGCCGATTTCACTCGAAATCGGCCGATTCGTGCAACAGTGTGATAGGGTAGGAAACACCCAAAGCTAAGGAAACTACGTGGACACTGATTAATAAAGGAAATACGTACACTAGTAAGCAATAAATTGCTATGTTTGAAGTCATACGTCATTGTTGAAATACTGGAACCGCTATCACATCAAATCTTTTAAACAAGTCCGGTAATACAAAACTAGTAATTTAGGAAATGATTAATAAATAGAACACTGGTAACTCTCAAATTGAAATATTATTTTATTATTTTTCGTACACAATTTTCATGCCCTATCACCGTTTTCTCTATCGATTATCCTAAGAAGTAAAAATTTCTAAGAATATGAACAAAATCAAAATATTAGCTTAATCAATTATAATTTTAAGTAAATATTATCTTTTAAGAGAAATGTGAAATCTAAATCAAGAACAAATTGGTGAATCCTAACTATGGGCACCTCACTACAAAGGGGTAAGAAAACTCACAAGTAGATGATAACGACATCTATACCAAATCTTGCATATTTTGATCTGTCTGGAGTGAAGTGTCCACAACTTTTTCTACAAAACAAGATCTACCCGAACACACATACAAGTGGGTGTCAACTCTGAATACATTAATCTTAAGATGTACCACATATAGAAACTCAAAGTGGGGTACATTTCTACATGTTGTTAGGCCTTCAACTTTGCAATTTCTGTATATGCTTTTGACTAGTGGACGACAGATCTACCTAACATGGCCAAACCGATAATTATGAGCCGTCAGATGGACACCTTAATGAACAAAAAAGAAAACACTCACCTAATGCAAATGATTAAGAAAAAACATCTCATGTGCATTAGTTGAGAAAGGTGTAAAGAAGCTACCAAGAACGAGCTTCACATGACACTCCACATGGCCAATTAGAATTTTAGAGAACAATCTTACCAACTCCACAAGCTATTGAGGAAACAATTGGTGAATAAGGGGAAAAGATAAAATCATACCTCATTTAGAGAATTGATTGTATTGAGTGCACTCCTGCTATTTAGACAGAAAGGAAGCTTTCAAACAATTGGTAGGAAGTTGCTTGGAAAGAATTGAGGAAGATTCTAGGAAAGTCGCTCAGCTATAACTATAGATTCACATACACACCCACTTGAAAAGAAGCTCCTTTCTTCACATATTTCTTCTTCTTCCACGCCTTGGAGTCTTAAGTTCTTCAATGTTCTTATATATAGGAGGGATAAGCTCCAAGAGTTTGAGAAAAAAGAAACAGTACAATCAAGTAACAAAGAAGCAAACACTGTTGGAGAGAAGATCCATGCCAGGGCATCAATGATCTAGCGTGGACTATCTTCTTCTTTTCTTTTTCTTCTTCTTGTGTTGTTTTCTTGTTGTGGTTAATGATGTTTTATAAATCTTTTATGAAGTAATTTTATATAGATCTGAGATGACAATGGATCTTAGTAAAAATGTAATGTAAAGTGATATTATCTATTTCTTTTTGTGTGCTTGTATGTTGATTATTTTATATCCATTCTTAATGCTTCAACAGAGAAACTATCTCTTGCATGAGTAAGTGATTCGATCAGGCGCTAGGTATAGGCAAAATGATAATGTCTTTTGATGAAGTAGTTTATAATTCTAATTGTATGAATATATTAGAGCCATAAATATCAATATATCGGATTTGCTCTGTAATACATCAATATGGTTTTGTTTGCACAAGAATGTGGAATGATGTCAGGGTGGTAGATTGTAATAATTAGAAGAAGCCCTTTACAATTACTATTATTTCTCTGAATATTGACACACATCATAAGGGATTAAATAGGACTAGTAATTTTATTTTATAAAGTACACTAAGTGAAGTTAGACATCCCAAGTCTATCATTTGATTGAAAGAACTTTATTAGTTTGATTCACATATTATCTATATTAGCATATTAGATATTTGTTGTTACTAATTTATGCCCTTTTTCGATTTTTTACCAAGATAGTTTAGATTCTTCACTACTTGTACTATGATTTCTTTGTGATTTTTTTTCATCCTTACTATAGTTAGATAATTAGATAAATCACTTGGAGTAATAAGTAAGGCTAGAGCATCAAATCCTCTTGGAAACAACATTCACTCATCACTTTATTACTTATTCAATGTGTGCACAACGCATTAAAATAGCACAGCAAGTTTTTGGGGCCCTGCCAAAGTTTTATTTTGTTTTTCCTAATTGATTATTTAAGTGTTTAGTATAGTTAGTGAACTAACCTTCATTTTCTATTGTTGTTTTTGGAAATAGTGGCAAGTCCCTAAAACTTAAAATCTATTACCTTTTGATCCATAGAAAAGACTTGTAAAGAGACATGACAAAAAGAAAGCACGCTATGACACAAAATCTTGACAACTGTAACAGGCAAATGCCTTAAAATCAACTTAAAATTAACAATGCAAACAATAGATCATTGGCAGAAGTTACAGTACCTCAATTGGAGGGTTTCAACTTCGGTCTTGTCAGATCCCAAATTCTTGCAAACAAGTTTGAAATAATGCTTGTGATGTTCCAAATGCTATAATCTATAGGTAAGTTCAATGGATCGCCAAGTTAGGATCCCCATATACATATGCTAAATTTTGTGGCAATTTGTGATTCATACAAGCAACATTGGGTTTCTAAAGATGCAATCAAGCTAAGGTTATTCCCCTTCTCTTTGAATGGAGCATCTAGGCTTTGGCTCAATTCATTGGCACTGAATTGAATTACTACTTACGAAGAGATGATAAAAAGTTTATTTTGAAGTATTTTCCATCATCTAAAATTGTACAATTCAAGAATGAGATTACATCTTTTTTTCAAGTGGAGAATGAGTTTTTTATGATACATGGGAAAGATTAAAGGACTTGTTGAGGAAGTGCCCCTACCATGGTATTCAACCTTGGATATAAATTTAGATAATCTACAATGGATTGATGAGCCAAACAAAAGTCTATTGTTGATGTAGTTGTGGGAGGATCAATCATGACTAAAACTTATGAATAGGCTTATGAACTAGGATAGAAGTTGGACTCTAACCATCATCAAATTGTTTATGAGAAAACTGCAAGGAAGCCCGCACCCAATATTCTTCAAAAGATTGCTATTAATGTCACATTTGCATGAATTGCAGTATTGAGTGAACGAATGCAAAGTCTAGAAATTCAGTCCTAGGCAAGGGTGCAGTTTGGGCAAATCATGAGTTGTGATTGGTGTAGGCGATGCTCATGCTATACATCAATGTCCTTCTCCTCATCCTGAATCAGCCAACTATTATGAAAACTTCAACCAGAATCAAAACAATACGTATTCAAATGCTATACAACCGCGATTGGAGGAATCATCCAAATTTTGGGTGGGGTAGTAACCAATTTGTAGGGCAAATGCCTGAAGCACCACCTGAATTCCAAGCCCATGCATAGAAATTATAGTAGCCTATTGAGGCAATGAAGGAGCAAAGAAGACCAAAAGTTTCTAGAATTCTTAAATATTTTAAAGTAACTAACAATCAACATCTCATTTGCCAAGACATTGGAGCAAATGCCCAGTAATGCCAAGTTCATGAAACAAATCTTGTCAAATAAAAAGAAGTTAGACGAGTTTGAAATAGTGATGATGAATGAGAAGTATAATGCTATTTTATAGAGAAAACTGCCATCAAAATTGAAGTATCTTGGCTGTTTTGTTATCTCATGTTCTATAGGATCCCATTTTTTAAGCAAAAAACCCCTTTGAGATTTGGGCACTAGCATAAACCTGATGTCATATTCTACATACAAGAGGTTAGGCTTGGAGGAAGTGAAGCTAACCAATATAAAATTGCAGCTAGTGGACACATCATACACATTTTCAAGGGATGGGGTTGAGAATGTGTTGGTTAAAGTTAATAAGTTTATCTTGTTGGCAAATTTTGAGGTTTTAGATATGGAGGAAGATAAGGATATGCCAATCATCATGGGAAGATTTTTCTTGCTACTGGTCGCACTATAATTGATGTAACTGCGGGAGAGCTGATCACAAGGGTATTTAATGTGTAACACTCCGATTTAGGTTCACCTAAGAACTAAATCAGAAATGCTACGATTGAGTCGAGTCATATTTAAAATATTGATCGGTAAGACTCAATCGATAAAATAAATCGAAACAACCCACTTGGTGTCATAAAAATGGAAAACATGGTCAAATATACATAAAAAAATATCAAATATAAATAAAAGTAAGAAAGAAAGAGTTTTGATGAGCACAAGTATGTGTAGCATTTATCTTCCGTCCTACCAAAGTCGACTCAGGATTTTCAAGACCTACATATATTATATGAAAAACGTTAGTAACGAATGTTACTAGTCAAAAAAATAACTAATACAAACTGGCAAATAGGTATTCCATTACCCACGGAAACTTATGAAACTTCAGAATAGCCTCACACAAGGCAGTAAACAACATACTTAAACAAATGCCGGCTCGCATGAACGGCAAATATTCATATTCATATGTAGAATGCTTACGCCCTCACATCCTCTACATTACACCTACCCCGGTACTCGAGTGGCAAAAAGAATAGTTAAGTTAGTGCCACAAATTCTAGAAATGTGCTGTAGTTTTATTAAACATGTGTAGAAAATATGACTAAATAGCCTGTCATTGGAGGGATCTGATAAAATGCCGCCAATGCTGTTTTACGTCTAAAACAAGGTTAACCTTGACATGCAGAGAGTCGAATATAGAGGAAGAGTCCTACGAACCAGTGGTCCAAGCTCCAAGTGTATCGACATATCTACGACTAGCTCGAACCCTGTAACCTATATAAAAACCCAATGCTAAGTAAAATACCGATAACTCTATATGATGCATGCTCGTGGTGTGTGCTCATATTATCAATACATCATAATAAAGAAAACAATGGTAACAAACTTATAACTAAATATGTGGCATAAAAATCAAGACATAATAATAATAATAAATAAATTAGTAAATGCACTCATAGATAATTAGATAAATAATAAATACATAAACATGAATAATACTCTAATCAAAAAATAATAATATAATTATACTACATAAATATACCGGTAAACACGAGTAAATATTAACATATACTCATATCAGTAAAGATATAAATAAATAAATAAATAAATAAATAACTAAATAATAATTCAATAAATAAACAAACAAACAAACAAATAGTTAATACTCATTAATCATGAATATTAATAACATCAGTCTTACAATTCAAGATTACATAATTAAATATAAATAAATAATAACATATACATAATGAACAAATAAATAAATAAATAAATATATACAATTTAGTAAACATAATAAGGCCATGGTTGCATAAATCGGAATTGGAATCAAAATCGGTTTTCGAGGGAGTCGGAATCAGAATCGATCTAAATCGGCTAGGAATTGGTTGAGTTGAATCAGTCTGAATAGGTCCAAATCGGTTATATATAATATTTGACAACTCATAAAATAAATATATAAAAATTAGATATTGATGTCATTTTAATACTATTGTGTATATTATATTTTATAATATTTTTTAAGATTTTTTTGAATTATTTAGAGTTAGTTATTATTTTTGACTCGAGTTAGACACGAGTCAAGTTTTAATTACGAGAATGCCACTGACCAGGCGCGGTCGGCAGCCTGGTCGGCGGCGAGTCTCGCGGCCACTGCACTGTCGGCAGGCCACACGTCGGAGGCGCGGTTGTGAGGGCGGCGGCGATGTCGGCAGCTCGGTCGGAGGAACAGTCGGCGGCCCAAAGTTGGTGGCGATTCGTGCGTCACACAGCCGATTCGGTCCGGCCACACGTCGGCGGCGACGTTGCGAGGTCGGAGGGGAGGTCGGTAGCCCGGTCAGTGGCGAGCCCAGAGTCGGGGACGCACGGCGGAGGCGGAAACACGGCGGCGGAGTGGGGGGAGCGGGTTAATTTTAGGTTTTGAAATCAAAATTACCATTTTACCCATGCTTAAATAATTTAATAAATATCATACCTAGGGTATTTTAGTAATTTACCAAAAATCGATTCTTCCCGATTCACCACGATTCAGAATCGGAGTCAACTCGGTTGGAATCGAGGTGAATTGGGCGAGTTCGGCTCCGATTCGGGCCGACCGATGGCCGAATCGGATCGGCACGTCGATCCGATTTCGGCAACTCTGAATAAGACTAATATTCATAAGTAAATATAATATTAATAATAACGAATAATCATGTAAATATTCATCATATATGATAAACATATAAACAAAAATAAATAAATAATAATAATAAATAAAAGAATAAATAAAGAATAAAAATCAAAACATGCAATCATGCTAAATCATCTGAAGATGCATCACTATTAACATAGAGGTTCTTGAATTATTAAAAACGGTGAAACAACGGATGAAAACGATTCGAACATGAGTTGAATCGAACTCAATCGAGTTGAACCAAACTGAACTAAATGGGCTGAATGAACCTAATCTGGGTTAACTAGAAAATGGGCTAGGTTGGCTAGGCAGACCTAAACTGGATGGGCAGATTTGGATATGGGTTGGTGGGCTGGTGAACAAGAACAAGTAGACAGACGCGGATGCGAATGTGGGCAAGTGAACGCTATGCAGGTAAACGGGCCAAATGGGGCTGCGGTGCCCATCGATGGAAAATGCAAATGGTGGTGCTGCTAGGGTCTCCACTCGTCGAGATCAATGGCCCATGAGACAAAGATCATGATGGTAGTGGTGGCCAGTGGAGTTCGGTTTGTGGTTGGTTGGAAAATGGCCAAAAGAGGGTGATATCGCCGCTAGGTGTAGTGACGTCGCCGGTGGCGATCACGGTGGTGGTCATCATGGGTTGCCTCAAAATGGAGATCTCAGCAATATGAAGCTATAGGGTGGTTGGATTGGTCACGGGTGGCTTGCTGGCGCTGGAAAATATCTCCTAAGGGTGGTGGTGGTGGCGGAGGAAACAGGCTTCCAAAAACTTTCTGCCAGCAGCGCCGTTGGTCATGAGTGGTACGAGTGGAAAGCTGGCCACGAGGCGGTCATGGCGGTGGACACTCGCCAACGGTGAGCCGAAGTGGTGGCGGCGTTATGTGTGAAGCTTTGAAATGTGGGAAATCTCTAGAGATCAAATAGAGAATGCTAGGTTGGAGTGGACGGCTCAGATTTTGCCATGTGACACGATTTAAGTGTTCGACAACTCGTGGTCTAGTCGGATCCACCTATGGGTATATACAATATACATACAGACGAAAAGCTAGGTTTGAGACCATCCGAAGTTGAAACTGACTCGAGTCCTAAAAGTGACTCTATAGGCGGGAATTAAGGGAAGAAGGCTAGATGTGCCTCAAACCCTAAACTCAATCAAATAGGCCCACAAGGGTACAATCTTGTGATTTGTTCCTATGCTACATACAAATGAAATACCAAAAAATCCTAAACGAATACTAAATGCTGCAACAGCCTAGATCTAAGCCAAAAACCCTGGCTAACTCATAAAAAAATCATTTTTATACTTCGTGCATACACTGATAACTTGTGTTTTGATGTATTTATCATATACATGTCAGGCATAATCAACTACCATAACATACTCATATGGCCATCTGGGCCCCATACTAATATTCTTAAAATTGGTCTGGCATGAATTCACTCGAACCGACTTGAGACTTGCTCCAACCTGGGCAACCTACAAAATTTCTCACATCAACTGTGATCAGACGACTCAACAGAAGATGTCATCTCATCGGCGACTAGTAGGTATCCCTTGAAAGCTAGCTACACTTGACCCAAACAAACCAACACGAAGCTTGAACTCTGAACATAGACGAAGCATGCTAGCTCCTTAATAATCTAGCTAGATAGGACCACACATGATTGAATTATCTACTGAAACATGTTATACATGCTGGAATCATTTGACTAGACTAACCATACATGCTTGAATCGTCTCGCTGAACTGATCATGCATGCTTGAGTCGTCTCGTTGGACTGACCATGCATGCTTTAGTCATCTCACTGGACTAGCTCCTAAGGTCACACTGCAAACTATGGAGACTGAAATGCAATGAAATCGGCGGAAAAAATCTATGCTCACCCCTAAGGGTCTACTCGGTAGTAGAGTAGGTACTCTAGAGTACTGTAGGGTACTAGTCTAAACTACATCAGGAAAAACTATACTCGTGTGAGGAATGTAGCTTAACATCTACTCATTTCTCCTTGATCCTCAACAATGCGATTTGTCAACTACATGTACCCTCAAGGCACTCTACTTTAAGTCCTACGGCTATACTAGGGTGTCCTGCGAGTCCAGCTAGCATATGGTGGACTCTAGTACCAAGTAAAGGTATAGACTAATGAGTTCTTTGGCTTACTGTCACCAGTCTAGGTCAAATACTCAGGTGTCCCTGTACGAGGAACTAGATTGCTCACTAAGTCCTAGCTAACTCGGTCCTATATCAATTACCTCATTTTGTTCCATAATGGAACAAGGACAGTTGCTATGACTTTTGTAACTATCTATACAACCACTAAATGCTGCTAAATGAACTCTCTATGATGGAATGATGGTGAGAACAACTGTACATGCACAACTTGTCTCAAGGAGTATGAAAACATACTCTACATAGAACTGTGGAGTCTCCATCTAGTCTATAGCATGTGCGTTAGTCAATGTTTGCTCATCCCAACCATCTGAAAAATAGATAGTAAGACTAATATATCTAGAAGAGTGAGTGTGAAAATGCTTAGGTGAAAGCTTGGCTCTGTCTAACATCTATGGTTATATGAAAAGAGATTGGAACTCTCGTGAAAATCTGATCACATTGCTCTAGGACTCTAACTGAGAGGTATCTCATCTTCACATAGTCTGACATCATGTCTTTGTCTCTAGTGGTGTGAGGATGTCTGTCTGAGTCACAGTGCGTAATGAAACTCTTTATAGTATACTGGGTGACTCACAAATATAGGTAGGTCCATGACCATGCCTCTAAGATCATCATGATTGGACTCCACCATAGGTGGCCAGCCTATGGAACAGCCAATCAAAGATGAGTCTAAGAGACGGCTCCTAAATGTCTCTAGTTTAATCAACTAACACTAGGTATTTGTTTCTCAATATCGTACTAGTCACGTACTTCTAAATGGATGGGGTTCAAATAACCCAAAGAAATACTATCTCCCCTCGAGTTTACGGGGACTCATAGTGAGGTTTAACACGTGTCTCATCTGCTGTTCAGTGGTGTGTGACCTGCCAGCCTGTACCAATTTGTAGCACTAATCTTGACTCGCATGACTACTACTGCTGTGGTAGACTCTCAAGCAAAGCTGTCGGTTAAGAGAAGCATACATTGGTATCCCTCTATCTAGTCAGTGTGGTCTGGTCTGACTGAAGCCCCTATCTGCATCGCTCCCACGCTTGGGTGAAGTTGTCTCCTCTAGGCTAGTCTGCTATTGACTACCTGCACTATAAGTCTTAAAATGTACCACGAAGGTACCTCCTATACTCGGGGAAAAGGCTAAATCCTATATCTCAAGGTAAGGACCTGATTATGCTAGTGAAACACAAGGAAATCACTCTCTCCCTAATAGACGCTCCCTCACTAAACCCATCATCTATGCAAAAATTCTAATACGAGTCAAACATTTCTCTCTAGCTAGGCCAAACTCTAAATGACTTAAATTGCATATCTGATCTTGCTAACCATCTAATTTGTGCCCTGGTTGTGGATCACACATATGTTGTCATGCTGACTGAACCATCTGACCACTTTGGTCATCCCATCTGGATATCATATTATGTTCTCTAACTCTATCCATGCACATCCATTTGATGACTGTTACTAACGCTGCCTGATGATACCTATAAGACCGTCACTAACACTATCTTGCAATACATATCTGACCCAAGAATGTCAGGTCACGGTGATGGTGTGCAAGATGGCTATTGAAGTCAATTGTGTGCCATCACATCTAAATAATTCTAGTGGGCCTAACTTTCCTCTAGTTGGATTATGTTACCGTAGCTATATCTTGTTCTCAATCTCTGACCCAACTCTGCTCTCAAAGTTGTGACATGTGGTCTCTATGCAATGCTAAGAAAATGTTCAAGTAGTTGTCCTCCTGTAGGGTGAGGTAACTTCCTAGCCCTTATTTCCACAATAACTACTCCACTCAGTCAGTGGAAGTGCAATATATGGATGGTGGTTGTGCATCAAGGATGACAATAGTTCGCATTCCTTTGGTGGTAATGCATCACGGTCGGTGGTTGGGCAACTCAGACAGTGGTTGTGCAACTCAGACAGTGGTTGTGCAACTTGGACAGTAGTTATGGATCACAGACAACAATTGTGCTCCTCGAACGGTGGTTGTGCAACTCAGATGGTGGTTGTGCTTCCAACTGCTGAAGATCTTATTCTAATCATGTACTTCATGAACCCACTACTGTCTCTGAGATGTCTTCCTCCATGCGTTTGTCTCAGAGCTTATCATGACAGTCCAGTGAGATCCATGCTAGCATCTACTGAAATCATGATATCATATCCATCTCATAATTTCTATTAGTACTGAAACATGCATTGCAATGATCTGTTTGTGCAAAAATCTGAAATATAGAGGCAATACCAAATGAAATACCTATCAGCTTAGCTAAGAACAACTTCACACACTTGCCTCAAAACAAAAGTCTTCCATTTCAATCGACCAAGACATGGCTCTGATACCAACTTGTAACACCCCAATTTCTGTTCACATAAGAACCGAATCAGAAATGCTACGATCAAGTCGAGTCATGTTTAAAAATTATTGGTTGGTAAGGCTCAATCGCTAAAATAGATCGAAACAACTTGCTTGGTGTTATGAGAATGGAAGACATTATCAAATATACATCAAAACACATTAAATATATAAAAAAGAAAGAAATAATTCTGACGAGCTCAATTGTGTGTAGCGTTTATTTGTCCTCCCACCAAAGTCGACTCAGGATTTTCAAGAGTTACATATATATTAAACGTGAGTAATGAATGTTACTAGTTTGAAAAATAACTAATACAAACGGGCAAATAGGTATTCCAATACCTACAGAAACTTATGAAATTTCAGAATTGCCTCACACTAGGCATTTAGCAACATACTTAAACAAATGCAAGCTTGCATGCGACACTCACTCTCTTATTTGTGAAATCAATAAAAATGTGCATACCCATTTCATAGACATCGGAAAGAGGCTTGTATCATATATATCTAGAGCTTCAGTTCAAAAACCAACAAGGGATCTAATCCTTGTAGTTTTATCAAACATGTGTAGAAAATATGACTAAATAGTCTGACATCAGAGGGATCTGATAAAATGCCACCAATATTGTCTTATGTCTAAACAAAGTTAAACTCAACACGCAAGGAGTCAAATAGAGAGGGAGAGTCCTATGGACCTATGGTCCAAGCTCCAAGCACATTGACACATCTATGGCAAGCTTGAACTCCGTAACCTATATCGAAACCCAATGCTAAGTAAAATACCGATAACTCTATATGATGCATGCTTGTGGTGTGTGTTTATATCATCAACCCATCCTAATAAAGAAAACAATGCTAACAAACTTATAACTAAATATGTGGCACGAAAATTGAGACATAATAATAATAAATAATAAATAAATAAACAAATAAGAAAATGCACTCATAGATAATTAGATAAATAATAAATAGCTAAACATGAACAATACTCTAATCAAAAAATAATAATATAATTATACTTTATAAATATACGGGCAAACACAAGTACATATCAACATATACTTGTGTTAGTAAACATATATATATATATATATATATATATATATATATATATAATTCAATAAATAAATAAACAAACATAAAAATAGTTTATCCACCCATTAATCATGAATATTATTAATATTATATTCATACAATACAAAAATACATAATTAAATACAAATAAATAATAACATATAAATAATGAACAAATTAATAAATAAATAAATATATACAATTTAGAAAACATAATAAGACTAATTGTAACACCCTATATTTTTCGATCCAAGGGAGGGGCCGAAGTGCGATGTTATAATTTGGAAAACTATTCATTAGACTATTCTCGTACAATTTTACGGAAGTGGATCTCAACCATCAAGGAAGCTTAAGACAAACAGCCTTACAATGTTTCATCATATATGCATGTTGATTTATACTAGCATAGAGAGGATTTTAAACTTAAGGATTCTATATGATCACCCCTACCCACAATAGAGGCAAAGCCTCTACTGCGACAATGAGTGGTTACTTTTAAAAATGCTAATGATCACTCTCAACTGTAGAGACACACCCTGGCTACAATATTGAGGCTGAATGTTGTGACATGAACCTTTTCTTACTACTTAGTTTAAGTGATTCGTTACATTTCTTAATTTGAACAAGGGTCGTGGTTACTTGTTCCACATACCCGATATGTGTAAGAAAATAAAATAATTAAACACAGCATCATCAGATACCAGGGCATCAAACCCTAACACCTAGACTTCACATGGGTCTTCAGGCGGTGCGAACCGTATGCTCCTCCTACCCATGTTTCTTTATCACAAACTCACACAGCTACAACAAATATGTTTTACGTACTTGGTAAGCTTCTCATCATGTTTCAGGACTTTGAGGCTTATACCTTGCAAATGATAGTTAGAGTGCCCCCAAGTGTGTTTACACCACAATAATAATATAATGATATATAAAACATGCATGCACAACAACAATCAATTAACTTATCCCAAGTCATACAAGTTTATACAACTATAGGGCTTATTCCCATAACACACTACATATCAATTTCATATTACATCAATTCAGTAATTAACAATAATACAAGACAAAATACCTTGCCATGTGCCATTTGATCCATCCACCTATGCTTATCCAAAAGACAAAACACCTACATATATTAGAGAAAAATGTTAGCAATCAAAGAATTGATTACTGGTCATGTAGAGATAAGGAATATAGCATTATTGGCAAATGGGTATCTAAACACCCATGAAAAAAGGTGTAGAAACTTTCAGAATCATATAGGGTGGTAAGCGAAGGCCGATGCGGTCATGTATCATAATATAATTGCCTACAAAGAGGCATCTTATAAACATATAAATAACATATATTGCTTACGCCCTCACATCTTTCATTTATCACCCGCCACAATACCCATGTGGCTTGGAAACAATGTGCCACAATTTTTGAAAATGCGCTGCATTTACAGTACCCTACATAAATTGCACCAATTAAGGGTAGAAGGGGTATTAGTGCAATTGTATATCTCCATACTGCTCACTCTCTAATTCATTAAATCCTTAAAAATGCGCATACTTATGTAGTAGGCTTAGGGAAGAGGCTTGTATTATACATTTATAAAGCTCCAGTTCGAAACAAAGAAGGGAACTCATCCTTATAGTTTTATTAAATATATGATAAAATGTAACTAAATGGTTTGGTATCAGAGGGGTCCAATAAAAGTGCCACCAACACCCTCCTATCATTTAAAACATGATTAAACATGTCACTCAAGAGCCAAATATAAGGGTGAAGGAAGAGAGTCCTACTGACTTGGATGAGTGGAGCCCTGCGTCCTAAATCGTTAATCGATTTACATAACCTAACCGGAGATGGAATATGAATCATAATTGGACTACACTGGCACACAAGATGATGCAAAGCCTCACACATGTACTATATGTAAAACTTAATTAACTTACTTATTTTGCTTAGTGATGGGTTAAACCTCATTAGGTAGTTTAATTTAAGGTTTGGGGTTATAATTCTACTTAGTGCATGATTTCATACTTAGGGTTTTATCGTCAGACTTAATCGGATGATTTTTTGGATAGACCAAATGGTATTCGATTAATCTGAAATTTAAACCCCTAGTTCAAAACACCCTAAGGGTCTGTTATAAATATTAAAAGTGATAATATGTGGATTATCATGTCGATTGAGGTTAATTAATGCGGGTTAATGTGCTGTGAACAGTACTCCATCATTGTACATCAAACTTCAAAATTTTGGCTCATGGGCCTGAGAAGTCCAAATGGGTTTGGGTCAATTGGAATAGTTATATAACACTTGAAAGATTAGCCTATTAATATTTTAGGTCCAATTTTCTTGTAACTGGGTCTAGGTAATCTTTCTAATCTTGATTTCTAATTTAGTGATTTCTGTAATTTACCCAACTAGGGTAGAATTAGAAAATTCTCTGAATTAATTACATACCCAAATGCTCCAAAAATTGACATAGAAAATATTAGGATACTTAGTAAAATCAGTAATTTATTATATAATTTTCCCACAAATGAATATATTTTCGACATATTTTTCAATTCAAATAATAGAAACAGGATTATGAACTTAGTTCATGTGTACTCCAAAATTCCAATCGAATTAACCATTAGAATGATTTTTTTAGCCCTAAAATTTTCAAGGTTAGATAAAAAAATTATTGGTTTATTATTTAATTTTTATATATTTTTATGAGATCTAATTGTTAACAAAACATTTAACTAAACACACAACCTAGGTAGTCAACACTTAACACAATAGATGCACACAATGTTTCATTAATTTTGTTTAGGCCTTAGTTGAAGTAATTTTAGTATGTTAAATTTACGATATTAAGATCACAATATTATTAACATATGATCATAAGATATATTATGAAATTGAAATCATAACAAGGTGTAAAAATTGGGGAAATGAGTGATTAGGTCATTGGAAACTTGAAAGCTGCCACCTTTAATCCAATTTTGAACCTTATCATGATCCTCCATGCCAAATAAGTCGTCATGCTCAACATATAACCTGTAGATCTATGTTGTGTGAAAATAAAAAGACCAATATCATATAAATCTGACATCTAAAACTTGAGTTATGAATTTTTTGCTCAACTCGTGCAGATCTAGACATACAGATGATACAAAAATCATAAGTATTTATCTACCCATGATAATGACATTAAACTACCTCTCAAAATTTTTTAAGAGACATATATACATGGTACAAATATAATAAAACTAAAAAAGACAACATCTATACACAAAACAACAAATTAAACAAGAATCATCAACCAAAACCGGGGAAGATTGTACCTTTAACGGTTTAAATAGAGGTCATTTGAGTTTTCCCACTCCAAGCCCTTCAACCCTTGAAATAAGAACATCTTAGAAGGCCAAGGAAGGATAGAGAGAGCTCAAATAGTGGAGAAGAAGATTGGTAGAAGGAGTGGAAAGGTAGGGGAATGGGTGGATTTTATATAAGAAGGGTGGTTGGTTTGGTGATGTCATAGGTATAGGTGTCATACCTATAGAGGTATGGGTGCCATACCTATAGAGGTATGGGTGCCATACCTATAGAGGTATGGGTGCCATACCTATAGAGGTATGGGTTGTCTTGGTGATGTCATAGAGGAATGGGTGCCTACCTATAGAGGTATATGTGCCATACCAATATAGGTATGAGTTGGATAGATAAGGACGTATGTGTTAAATTAGCTAAAAATGTATGAGTTGGGTTATCTTAAAACCCAAAAACTTAGGGTTTTTACCCTAAAGTGATCGGGTCCATCTTGGGAATTGCACTATAGGTCCCAAAAGTGGTTAGGACGGTTTAAAAGGTAATCAAACACGTGGCAAGCATACAAATGATACGCGAAGGACACAGCCCTAACATGTAACTATACACGATTAATTGGACCAAATTAAAAAGCCTGGTGTGACGCATCCAAACAGGCGTACAGAACGCCGAATGGGGTTAAGGCTGGGCAACTCATACATACCTAAATACCATATATAAATACACAGCAAAATGGCTAGGTAAGGCCCTAGATTCAGGTCATGACCAAACATAAATTAAAACCACCGGGTGAAAAGCTTGGGTTTTACACTAATATTCATAAGTAAATATAATATTAATAATAACAAATAATCATGTAAACATTCATCATATATGATAAACATATAAAGAAAAATAAATAAATAATAATGAACAAATAAATAAATAAATAAAAATAATCATAACATCCAATCATGGTAAATCATGTGAATATGTATCACAACTAACATAAAGGTTCTCGAATTACCGAAAATGGTGCAAGAACAGACGAAAACGGTCTGAAAATGAGTTGAATCAGACTCAAACGAGCTGAACCATACCAAACTGAATGGGCTGAACCAACTCGGTCTGGATTAATTGGAAAATTGGCTGGGTTATTTGGGCGGATCTGAACTAGATGGGCAGACTTGGATATGGGCTGGCAGGCTGGTGAACAAGAACAAGTAGACGAATGCAGACGTGAATGCGGGCAAGCAAGCGCTATGCAGGTAAATAGGCCAAATGGGGGCGGCGGTGCCTGTCGAGGAAAATACAGACGGCGGTACGAAGGAGTCCGGTTAGTGGCTGGCCTGAAAACAGCTGGAAAGAGGGCGATATCGCCACAGGGTGCAGTGATGTCGCTGGCGGCGATCACGGCCGTGGTAGTCATCGAGGGTTGTCTCAAAATGGAGATCTCAGCAATATGAAGCTGCGTGGGTAGTTGGATTGGTCGGGGGTGGTTCACCAGAGCCAGAAAATAGTTCAAAAAGGTGGCGGCAGTGACTAAAATATGCCTCCAAAAACTCTCTCATTGGTGGCGACTACGGCGGTGCTAGTAGTCGTGAGTGGTACGAATGGAAAGTCGGCCACGAGACGGTTATGGGGGTGCTAGTCTAGTGGCCAGGGGTGAGACATAGATTTGCCAGCGGTGAGCGGAAGTGGTGGCGGCTCTATGGGTGTGAAGCTCTGAAATGGGGAAAATCTCTAGAGATCAAATAGAGAATCCTAGGTTTGAGTGGACGACTCAGATTTTGCCACATGGCATGATCTGAGAGTTCGACAACTCGTGGTCTAGACCCACTATGGGTATATACAATATACATACGAACGGAAAGCTCGGATCAAGACTGTCCAAAGTCAAAATTGACTCGAGTCCTAAAAGTGACTCTATAGGTGGGAATCGAGGGAAGAATGCTAAATGTGCCCCGAACCCTGAACTCAATCAAGCTAGGCCCACAAGGGCATAATCAAGTGATTCAAAATTCCTATGCTGCATACAAATGAAATACCAAAAAAATCCCAAATGAATACTAAACGCTGCAATGGCCTAGATCTAGGCCTAAAACCCAGGCTAACTAATTAAAAAAATCATTTGTATACTTCATGTATACACTGATAACTCGTGTTCTAATGCATCTATCATATGCATGTCGGGCATACTCAACCACCATAACATGCTGATATGGCCATCTGGGCCCCGTACTCATATTCTTAAAATTGGTCTGGCTTGAACTCGGTTGATCCAACTCGAGACTTGCCCAAACCAGGCAACCTACGAGCGGGTAAAACCCTAAGCCAAAACTAGGGTTTTACATAATGAGTCTGTGATGAATAAAGCTTTTGAAGTGAGTGAATACTTGGATGATATCATGACATGCTTGGAAGATGAATAATGTGAGGATTTAAAGTGTGGGAGTTGTTTTGCTCTTATAATGGCAAGGAGAAAGAAGAAAAGATAGACATCCAGAATAAAGCATACTGATTTATTCAAAGCCTCCACCGATGATTAAGCTCATGCCCTTGCCCAACACATTTCAAATTGTCTTGAGTTACCTTGTTCTGACGATACCTTTCTGAGTCTGATAACACCTCTAGAGTTGAGTGGGTGTATATATATATATCTTTTTGTTTGTTTTCTTTTAGGTTGGCAACAACATATGGAAGCCATACAATGGAGATGGACTTCCACCTTACACTTGTTTTGAGGGAGTGGTATTAACCTATTCTTTCTTGTCTTATTTTTTGCATTGAGGACACTACTGATTTCAAGTTTGGGGGGATATTTTGATTTATGCTATGCAATGCTTTGTTAGCTAGTCCCTTTTATATTTGTTAGTAAAAGCTAATTTTGTTTAATTATCTTTGGAAGTGTGATGATAATGAAGTTGATTAATCATATTCTATTTGAAGCCTTAGTAGCATGACAGTAATTCAAGAACTTGTTTGATTGTGTTGTTTAGTTATAAGTCATATTCTCTTGTGATCCATGTGTTGATCATCAAAGCTTTCATTTTAGTAATATTTAGAGAAGTTTGAGTTTTAATGCATTGAGATGAAGTTAGTTAGAATTTTATCATACGATTCTTGAGGTGGAATAAACAATTCTGAGTAGTCAAGAAATAATTTAGGCATTTATTTACCAAAGACTAAATAGCTATCGTGACTATATGACTTAGTTTGTAACAAGCCAGCTCAAAGTGTAAACTTATGGGCCTAAGTCATGTTTTTAAAAGTGGTTAACCGAAGTTGAAGATATATAGATTATTCCCACTTATATACAGGATCCTACCAAATAGGTATTAGTTATGAGACTAAGTTGAAGGATCTCAAAATCCACCCACCTTAGAAAATTTCGTCATCAAAATTCCTACACTTAGCCCATTGCTGGTCACAAGCTAGAGCTGCTAGCCTTAGCCCACGTCCTTCTTTGTCCAATAATCAGCAGCCTAGCCTATATCCTTTCTCTAGCACACCATTTATTACCGAACCAGGTTACTCTGATACCATCCGTAACAACCTACCTAATGTATAAACTATTGGCCTAAGTCATTTTTTCAAAAGCGGTTCACCAAAGTTGAAAATCTATAGTCTATTCTCATTTATAAATATGATGTTTCCACAGTAGTTATTATATGTGGGATTCAGTTGAGGGTTCTCATATAGTTTTAGCCAATTTTGACCATAGATTAACTTCTAGCTTTGTGTTTCTTATAATTTCGAGCCCTAGCCTATTTCTATTATCCCTATTTTTTTATTTTCCTACACTTAGCATTATTAATGTGGATTCCTTCTTAATTAGTTACAAACTCATGTATTTTGGTGGAAAGAGTATATTAGGGTGTTGGGATGATGCAAGAATGATTAAAAAAAGGATGTTTGGAATAAATTGAAATGAATATTTTAACAAAAGGAAAAAAGATGAAAAATATTAGTTTGGTATTTGAATATTTTTAAGTGGTATTGTGTTTTGAGTTGGGAAGTTAACTTTTGGTGTTAAATTGAGGAAGATGTGTATATTTTTTAATTTATGGCCATTGGGAAGGATTTGATATTAATAATGTATTTACTTGATGTCTTTATAACTTTTTGAGCCTTAGCATGGCCCCATTACAGCCTAATAATTACTAATGATCTTGACTACTTTAGAATTTAGATTAGTAGAGAGAATACTTATGATGAAAGATATGATGATCTAATTCTGATTGTATTTTGCAAGATTTTAGGCTGATTTAATTAGAGCCGAGTGACAAGCTTTGGAGGGCCAACAGTCTTTCAGAAATTTTCTTTATGGTTTAACAATGCAATTGAATTTTGCTCTTGAGTTCCTTGATTGTTAAAGCTGATCTTAGAGAATGATCAATTAATTTCTGTGAGGATAAGTGTTTTACTAGGTACTAGCAAATTTCAAGTTTAGGGGTTTGATAACTCTCAAATAGAGTTAACATTTCATTATTGTTCATGCACAATTTTCATTCCCCAACATCTTTTTCTTTACTGATTATGCTAAGAAATAAGAATTTCTAAGAATACGAACAAAGTCAAAATTATTAGCTTATTTAATTATGATTTTGAGTAAATATTGTCTCTAACAGGGAATTGTGCAATATATTTCAAGAACAAGTTAGTGAATCCCAGTCATGAGCACGCCACTACAAAGGAGAAAGAAGACTCACAAGTGGATGTCAGCAACATTTGTACCAAATCTTGCCTATTTTGATTTGTCTGCAGTAATTATGATGTTTCCTACAAAACAAGATCTGCCCAAACACATATGCAAGTGGACATCAACTCTGTAAACACTAATCTTAAGATGTACCACATCTAGAAACTCAATGTGGGGAGCATTTCTACATGTTGTTAGGCTTTCAACTCAGTAATTTCTGCATATGCTTTTGACTAGTAGACAGATCTACCTAACCTGGCCAAGCCGACAACTATGAGCCATTAGATGGATACCTTGATGAACAAGAAAAGAAAACACTCACCTAATGCAATTGATTAAGAAAAACATCTCATGTTCATTAGTTTAGAAAGAAGGTGCAAGGAAGCTACCAAAAACGAGCTCCACATGACACTCCACATGGGCAATTGGAATTTTAGAGAACAATCTTACCAACTTTATAAGTTATTGAGGAAACAAGGGGGCAAACAAGGGAATAAGATAGAATCATACCTCATTTAGAGAATTGATTGTGTCGAGTGCACTTCTAGTACTTAGATAGTAAGGAAGCTTTCAAGAAATTGCTAGGAAGTTGCCTGGAAAGAGTTGGGAACATGTTAAGAAAGTTGCTCAACCATGACTAAATATTCACATACACACCCACTTGAAAAAAAGCTCATTTCTTCACAAACTTCCTCTTCTTCCAGACCTTAGAGTTTTGAGTTCTTCAACGTTCTTATTTATATGAGGGATAAGCTTCAAGAGTTTGAGAAGAAGAAACTGTGCAATCAAGTTATACGAATGCAAATGATGTTGGAGAGAAGATCCATGCCAGGGCATCAATGATCCAATGTGGACTACCTCTTTCTTCTTCTTCTTCTTCTTCTTCTTCTTCTTCTTCATGTGTTGTTTTCTTGTTGTAGTTAATGATGTTTTGTAAATCTTTCATAAAGTAATTTTATATAGATCTGAGATGACAATGAATCTTAGTAGAAATGTAAAGTGTTAGTATCTATTTCTTTGTGTGTTATTGTATGTTGATTATTTTATATTTGTTCTTAATACTTCAAAAAAGTCGCTAGCTCTTGCATGAGTAAGAAATTCAATCGGGCAATAGGAATAGGTAGATCGATGATCTCTTTGGATGAAGTAGTTTATGAATCTAATTGTAGGAATATATTAGAGTCGTAAATATCAATATAGGGAAGTTGTTAGTAATGCATCAATATGGTCTTGTTTACACACGAATGCGGAATGATGTTAGGGCAATAGACTATAATAATTAGCGGAAACCCTTTATAATTACTTTGTTTCTCCAAATATTGACATACATTATAAGCGATTAGATAAGACTAGTAATTTTAATTTACAAAATACACTAAGTGAAGTTAACTTTCCCAGGTCTATCATTTTATTGTAGAACTTAAATAGTTTGATTTTTGGATTATCTATATTAGCATATTGGATATTTATTGTTACCAGTTCTATGCCCTTGTCTCATTTTCTGATCAAGATAGATTAGATTCTTTACTTCTTGTGCTATCTTTTATTTGTTATTTCTATTTTCATCCTTGTTATAATGAGATAGTTAGTTAAATCACTTAGAGTAGTAAGTAAGGTCAAAGTATTAAATCTTTATGGGAATGATACTTATTCATCACTTTATTACTTGTTCGATATATGCACTTGCATGACGCATTCAAATTACTCAACAACCACACATAGAAAGGCAATCAATAAACATAACACAACAATTAGCCCACCAAGCACTAGTATTGTTGTATCTAACTATCTTTGTCATCATCAATTTCAACTAAAAGAATAAGTCACTTACATATATCTAGGAAAATGTTAGCAACGCGTTTTACTAGTCTGTAAAATTACTATATATATAAGTTGGCAAGTGAGAGTTCACTCTCATGAGGAAACAAAACCATACTTAACTGTTGCGAAACACTCGGGGCATATAGTTAGGGGTTTTCTCTGCCCGAGACAGGGAAATACCTTTGACCTAGTTTGCTTCGGTTGTCATCTAAATGTTAGAATCTTAAGTCTTCTCCATACCTCATATAACTTCAGCTTCTGAGCTAGTGAGGGTGGGTTTGGCAAGGGAGAATCCAAGTTGTAACACAAGTCATGACATACAGTGTGAAACAGTATCTACCTACTCCTAGCCTCTTTGGGTGTAAGAAGCTCAAAGTGTAGATTCTAAGATCCATCTGTCAGAATGGGTCGCTATACCTATTAGCACTAAATCTCTCGATTGCAGTTGCTAATTTTTCATTTGCATCAAATCTATTGGGGGTGCATATCACCCACTCCATTTCTCTGTCTCCCTAAGAACTTGATGAAGAACACTATAATCTAGCACATGAAACGTATTATTGGTAACATTTGGATGAGTGAAGCTAACTATTTTTCAAAAACTACTCTAGGGATTTCATCCTTAAGGTTTAGTAATCTCAAAAGTAAAGAGTTAGCTGGATGGCTGTATTGAGTTGTATATGATAGAAGAACCACTCGATGCATTCTATGGTAAAAAACAAATCCACTTGAGTAGAGCGATAAATAAGGTGAACTCCTACCAGACAAGCAACTAAAGCTTCAAGTGGGTCAACTATTCGGCCAGCTCTATTCTAAAGATGCATTGATCACACTGATCAACTAACACCCAACAAAAACTATGCACAACAAGGACTGTACCGATCTAGCTCAAGTACCAATTGATAGGCCTCAATAATCTGTCCAAAATAATTAATCGAAGTTGAAGATAAATGAGAATAAATCCATAGTGGACTTATCCCTTACAATCCACCTACCTTATGAAATTCTATCATTGAAATTCCTTCATTCCATCAATGAGCTACCTAGTGTTCAATCTAGTCTAGCTACTATCTAATATAGTCTTAGGTTGACTATCATATCATATGTAACAACTCGGTCTATGTGTAAATTAATGGGCCTAAGTCATCCCTTTAAAATAGTTAATTGAAAATAGTTATTTATAAGCATTCCCCGACTAATATATTAAATCTTATTTAAGTATTAGATATGAGACTAATTTTAGGAGATCTCACTAGGACTCTATACATAAAGCAAATACAAGTAACCAAGGCAAGAGAAACAATCTAACAACCCAAGCAAGAAAAGAAATGCACAAAAATAAAAAACTAAATAATGCTTACAACCTAAGCCAATGACATATCTAATACCATGGCCTTGAATATACTTCAATATTTTTTGTGATCAATCTTCATAAGCTATAATATAATAAATTCCCTTGTATATAAGAAAAATAGTTTGAAAAAACCTAAAGCATGTAATACTATCATAAATTTTAATTTTTATTTTGCAAGGAGAAGTAATAGTTCATGAGATGATTGCCTTATGTCTGATAATATGACTCCATATAAAAGTAGAACTTATAAGTAAAGATGAGGTTTGTGTGGTCATCCTTCTTGCAATAGATGTGATCTATTTTACACTCACTAAGCAAATGGAGGATTTATCATAAGAAGAAAAAGTTCTAGACTTCAACCTAGATCCACGAAAAACCTAGTTTTCAATAATCACAAGGGAACTTTTGTCTCAAGTCGATGATTTAATTAGATGGCTAGTGAAGGCCTCTTATAAAACTTGAGCCTCTTGTGGTTTACTTAGTAGACTGATTAGTATGTTAATGTTAGGCTCAAGCTTTAATGATTATCAACTTAAATTTGTTTTTTTGAAGTTATAAAAGATGCATGATCATTGTGGTGTTAATAAGAGCTAGACATGTGTATGTAACTCTTTCCCTTGTAACGTTTTGCTTATTGAGACAAAATAAGGGGAGAGTTAAGATGCGTAAATAGGTATGTCTTATAATATCCCCCTCCCACAAAAGTTAAGTTAGTCCCACATCAAATACCTTCCAAGGCAAATCCAATATATTAGTGGGGATGTGCTTAGGATATTTAACTTGATTAATAAGTTTTGAAGAGATGGCTAATCTCATCAGTTTGTGCTAATTAGGCCAGGCCTTTATAGGTGGTATTAAATCCCAAGTCTTTTGAAGATGCCACATGGGGAAATAGCATTAGACATACAAAATAGGTATTCCGACCATTTCCTTTAGGTCTATGAAAATTTCATGATAAAATTTCTTTAAGGAGAAAAGAATGTAGTAACATGAGGGAAACTTCAGGATGAATTTATAAACGAAGAAATAATGTAATAATGTGCATTTAAATGAAATACTAAGTTATGGTTGTGGATTAATAAAGGTTGTAGTGCTTATTTTAGTGGATAAATTAATGTTGGTTGTAACCATATATGCTAGATCCCTCGAAATTCTAGGAGTTCATGTATATGCTTTATATTAATTCACTGAAGAACTATTGAGTTAAGTTTGGGAATTATTAGAAGTTAATTAAGTTAGGTAACTGTATAGAAAAAGATGTATAAGAGGAGGTCATTTCCTTCTTTTGCCGTTTATCTTATGTACGGAGGCAACTCTCCCCCCTTGTGCATGATCTCTCTCACCCTTGGTGAGAAAGGTTATGAATTTGTGGAGGCTAGAGCATAGGCAAGGTTAGATTTCAAGCTATACATAGATGAGTATAATCAAAACAATGTACTCGAGATCTAGAAGATTCATCCTACATTAATGGTTGTAGCTTGGAGCGTAGGTAGAATGGACGATGCTCAACTAAGGGATTATTTATTTAGTCTTCTTTAAATAAACACCATGTGGTGACTTGCTGAGCATGTGAACTCAATGATTATGGGATACATTATGAGATGAAACAGATTTATAATAGATGGTTTGAGTATAATAATAAGATGATCCTTATGTTTATGTTTTGCAACTTAAATGGATGGTCATTATTCATGAACATAATCTTCATGAACATTGCATTCCATGACATGACATTTTGCATTATTTATTGGACTAACCTATGTAGGTACAAAGCAATGAAGTTGCATAGGCTACATGGCCAAAGCTTGAAAACTTGAAGATTTACATGGCAAACTTGAGGGAATGTTTCATTAAGATTGACACCAATTACTAAGAGAGTTCCAGAGCATGAAAGTTGTCTTCATCAGAAGGTATCCAAGGATGTGGTGAGCCTTGTAGAGATGAAACAACATTACAAACACTCTAAGCACAAATTGCTGATTGAAGAAAGGAATGAAGTGTTGAAGTGGAGAAGAGTTTGGTTTGAGTTCGGCCAGAATTCGGTTAGACAATTGTTCAGTAGTTCATCTATCAAAGCATGGAGGACAGGGAAGGAAGAAGGGTGGTTTGACTTCGGCTGACCTTGGTCATGTGTTCAGAAATTGAAGACGGTAGGCTTAGAGAGAAGTCGCGACAAAACTGGTTTTGGTTACCCTTTGGTCAAGGGTATGGAAACCAAAGCCATAAGCTGTGAATAAAAAGAGTTGGAGCATTTGGGTTCAGCTTGGATCTTGGATGCACCTTCTGCTATCAAAGGGGCATCAAAAGAAACTTTAGAAACCGATCGAGGAGTTTCTATGCTCAGGAAAATCACTAAAGTTTGAGAAGAGAGTTCGGCAAAGAGTTCGGTCGTATGTTCAGCAATCAAGCGTTTTTTAGAAACCAATCGAGGAGTTTGGGAGCGAACAACATATTGGTGAAGTTTGGGAAGATGGTTTGGCAGGCCTTCAATCATGTGTTCGACAGGCGAAGTTGATGTGGTCAGGTTTAAGTGATCGTTGGGTTGATGATTGCTTGACAACTGAACAATCTTGGCAAGTTGAGAAAACTAGGCCTTAGAAAAAGTCAAAGAGAGAGAATTAAGTCCCAACTATTCTATTTTGTGGGGAGGTTTCGAAAGTCTACAAATAGGGCTTTGGAGATTGGGCTTGGGTAACTCTCAATGTGAGATCCCACATCGAGTTAAATTTTTATGTGATTATTTATTAAATTAAATAAATTAATCGAGAGGGTTGGGCCGAATTGTAACCACTCGATTTAGCTTGCAGCGTGAACAAAACCAAAGTATTAAATATCGGACCACTACTCTTCCTCATTTAAAATGCAAAGTTGACTAACAAAACGGACCTAACCATTTGAGGTGTCAAAAGATGGAAGGTTCAAGGGAATCTAATGCACTTCCAAAACATGTTACACCAAAAGCATGCATAGACTCTTCGGGCTGGGCAGATGTAAATAGGGCATCCTAAATGAATTCCAATTTACAAAAGAGACTTTAAATCTTAGGAAAAATCCAGCAAAGTATCCCTTTAACTAGCACGTGAGAAAATTTTAACAACCTACATAAATTTCATATTTAGCAAAAACAAACCCAAAGCATTTTGTTCATTTCATTTTATCATAGATAATCAATCTAGGTGCATTTCACAACATTTATAGGGCATTTGTTGCAAATTTTCACTGAACTAAGTACATTTCTAGCATTTTTCAAGCAATTGGTTTACCTAATCTTCACATGGGCACTTTTCCTACAAAACCAAATAACACAGAAGCTTCTCCAACCCATGTTGTTTCTTTGCTCTATGTACCTGCATAAGTAACATAGTTTAGCGTAGCTGGGTTATTTTATTCATCAGTTCCCAGACTTCGGGGCTTGGAGAAATTTTACACTAAATGGTTAGAACTACATGCCCTAGAGTATTCTAACTACAAACAGCTCAAACAGAGGTTCGGGGTAATCATTTTAATCATTCACACACTAGCATCTCAGCAATTCTTGATAAAAATGCTCAAAGGCTCTCATACTAATATTCAAGGTGGCTCATTAACCCATAATACTACCCTCATTATAAGTCTTGAAGGCCCCACATGGATAGTCATATTGACTCACTACCCTCACATCGTATTTACATCAATGACCCACTGGCCTCCCATCATGAGCAACCAAACACAACACCAACAAACAAGTTAACATCCCCATGACTCATTCTTGATCCTTGTATTCCTCTGGCCAAACCTACAACACCATATTATATTGAAAACATATGTCAGCAAGCAGAAGATTACCAGTTCGGAAATAACTACGAAAAATATTTCCAAATTGGCAAATGGATGATTCATCATTTATGAGAAACTTTAACATGAAAGCAAAAATCTCTACACCCCATCATTATATTGAAATATGGACAATAGGGCCTAATCATAATCAATGAAATATCCATACACAAACTAAAATACTCAATGGTAACATGCCACTACTACGCATAAACCGAAATCTAATTGATGACAACATGCCTGTGACCAATAGGACTCAAACTAATCACTTAAGCGCATGGTCTGAATACACTCAATGGAGAGCATGCTTAGGCCGAACACACACTGCTAGCAGGTATTATATCTAATAATCATAATCATAATAAATATTAACCACAAAATTGAGCTCTATAGTTAGGTACCAACCGGGCCCTTTGGTGGGCGCCATGCTCCCATCCATCACGTATGCATAAAAAATATGAAAGTCATATAATATTTATAAGGTTTGAGAAGGGTTGATAACTAACGCTAGTGCAACTTTTGAGTGGGAACTCATCATTTGAAAACTCATCAAGGGATCTCAACCTTGAAGTTTTATTAATCTAAAAAATTGATTAGATGACCCATAGGTAGTGGCATCCAATAAAATGCTACTAACTACATCCTACAATATAAACAAAGTTGTAATAGAACCAAGAAGTAGATCAAGCAGGGAGGAATCCTCCTAGACTTGTGAGGCAAGCTTCACGTCCTACCATGGCTAGTTTGACCCCGCATGGTCTAGCAAATGCAGACCACTTCAAACCCTATATGATACATGTGTGCAATGACCTGCAGACAATCATAGACGGAGTAAATGATATGGCACGCAAGGCAAGAATTAAACACACCACATCTCACAACAATCACGTCACACTCACATACTAAGCGTGCCAAAAACTACATGAGATAATGATAAATAAATGACGATATCGAAACCAAGACTGGGTATTTTATGAAACACATTTTGAGATTCAACCCACGTACTTAAATTTAACAAAAGATATCAAAATGCTTGGAAGACTCAGGGCGATTTAGTTGAGATACCTAACACACTAATCAAGAATAAGATCTCTATAAATTATGAAAATTAACATAACATTTCTGGTCAATTATCTAAACTTAACCCCAATGATAAATTCATTATAGTGACTTTAAATCAAAAGATCTTGAAAGATGCCAAGTAGATGTCACGTCACACCCAGCCTAGGCATGTGAATGAATGATTATAATTATTATAATAATCTTATTTTATTTAGATAATTAAGATATTAGGTTAATTATCAATCCACGTATGATTTTTACACCATGATCATTCCAAAATATAATTATTTTGATCATTTAACTATTTAATTAATCAATTTGGCACTCAAAACAAGATTGCTTGAGTGAGGCCAAAAAATTATAAAGCTTTAACTTTTCTTGTTTTGACTATTATTAGGTAGATTACTCCGTGGATTTTACGATTTTAGGCCGATACAAACTTTTTTATTATGTTTTATTAGCCAAAACACTACAAATAATAAAAATAACATTTTTATTACAAAATCAACAAGAAAACGAGTAGATCTACATGATGTGATGATGGCTTATCTATCTACATACACTGTCACAGAATTCTACATGTAAACATCATGATTGTGCACAAAATATGAAAAGAATAGTGGAGAAGGCTGGGGGGAGGTGGGGGGCAGAGTGGTGGTTGTGGTTGTATGGAGGGCAACAGAGGCTAGACAATGACCAAAAGAGGAAGGCAGCTGCAGCTATGGTCGAGGAGTGGAGGAAAATGGAGTAGAAAAGGTGGTGGAGTTGTTTTTCATCCTTCCTTCCCACAACACCAATGACACAGTGCTGAGCACATATATGAGAAATTCACACGCGCGCCAGCGCCATGGTTCTAAGGCCTGACTTAATTGAGCAAGGCAAGGCCAAAATAAAGGGAAAGGAAGGGGGAAAAGTGGGGAAGGCTTAGGGTGACTTCTAGGGCACATCTAGGGCTAAGAGGTACTCCCGATTGCATGCGACAAGACTCTAGACCTAATGTGATACAAATGCGTGATGCACACAAAATAGGTGTGAACACGGCCCTAATCTTTGCAACACAGCCAAACGAAACACAAATTGCTGGCTTGGCAATTGGGGCCGATAAGAAGATTCAAGCGTGGACAGGCCCAACGCTGAAGCCCACAACAACACAATAAAGATCTTCCTATACTAGACTAATTGAACTAGACCTACTCAGATCGAGACAACAACAACCCACACGTAAAACACTAAGCTGACGAGTCAGGGGATTTACAACCTACCCACAGAAAAATTCCATTCTGAAATTTCAACACAAGAAGGGAACAACAACAAACAACAAAGGCAAATGACCACAGCACACCACAAAGCTTCTCGCGACATAAACTACCACACTAAAACTGCCAATACTATAACCACGCATGCTCACCACATGTGCACCAAGAGTATCTAATCATACTCGCCCCCAATAGAAGCGAATGAATGTAATCCAAGGTGTACTCGTGGAACATGGTAATCTAAAAGGGACCACCTCATGCCACGAGGCAGTCTAGAGGTCAAGCTAATCCCACCACAATCAATCATGTTAGAAACATTGTACCACACACAGGGATCATGATTCGCCCTAGAAACTAAACATAATAGGGTGTACTATGTAAAAGTGCTACAAGGGCCTAGAAGGGTTCCCATCCCAAGAAGGCTACCTATAAGGCATATCTACTATGTCTTCATCTAGGGCAATAGACATGAGATGTGCATACTAGGGCTAGGTGGTATAAAAAATGTAGGGGGGTCAAGGACTGTATACTCCAAATTGCCAAAATTGTCATCTATTGTGGATTTGATCATCATCCTGGAGGCAACAATAATGGCATCCCGAAGGCAACAATAATGGCATTCAAAGGATGGCTCCTATAACTCTAGTGCAATCAATAAATTGTAGGCAAGCATTTCTTCACTGAGTACTAGTTATGTACATTCTAGGGGATGGGGAACACACATCGTAATGAGCCACTATCGTAGCTCTAGTCAATAGGAATCCATAATGAGGTTTGATATGTGTTTTATTCCTTGGCCTGTGATTTGTTACTAGCCATTCGGTACCAATTTATATTACTCTATTTTAACTCATTTAGATACTACTATTGTGGTAGAGTCACAAACAAGGCTATAAGGTCATTGGTAGGCTAGCTACAATGTGTGGGCATACACCATAATGAGGTTTGATATGTGTTTTATTCCTTTGCCTGTGATTTGTTACTTGCCATCCGGTACCAATTTATATTACTCTATTTTAACTCATTTAGATACTACTATTGTGGTAGAGTCACAAACAAAGCTATAAGGTCACAGGTAGGCTGGCTATAGTGTGTGGGCATACACCATGGAACTACATCAAAGTATGCCACAAACAATGGGGGAAGCTCACCAAAAGCTACACTAATTTGCACATCTCACCTGAGACCTGCTCATTTGATCATTAGTTTCCTCTACTCACCATCTATTCCACTAACTACCCAACCATTTCTACCATTATATTCATCTGTCTATTCCATGCTTCTGTTCTGTCTAAGTTCTACTTGATCCTTACTTGACTTTCTCGCCTATTATTTCTACTGGCTACCTGTCAGGTCACTCTTGGAACCAGCATCATCCACTCATGCTCTTCTTATACAAAATAAAACATTCACAAATGCTCTTACAAGCCATATTTCTTCTTCTCTATGTGTACTTATACATGTAAAATGATCTCTTCTATCCAAAAAACATAACACACACCATGGAAACAAGACAAGGTACACAAAAGCAAGACAATATAAATGTAAATAAAGGCTAATACTTACAGCCACATCCTCAAATTTCTTGTCTGCATAAGGACCTTTTCCCTTGTCCTTCCAGTGTGTGTGGTTGAAAAAATGTGCCAAGGCTGCCATGGCTTGAGCCCTCCCATGTCTGTCTCCTGCATTGACCAATAACAAAAGTTAACTATGATTGATAATCAAAATATAATTAAAGAAATAAACTTCTGTTTATACCAAATATTTTTGTGGATTTTTGTGTTAATTGATCCCCTAACATGACGGGTTAAATCATCGTACTTCTTTATTAGCCTATTCATCTTGTTCTTCTCGGATAGTTATTTGAATTCATTGGTAGCCCAATGATCATGAATGAGCATTTCCCAAATGGTCAGCTGCATCAAATTAGGCTGACCTTCCTCTATACAGTCTTCAAGGTCGCTCGTGTTCAAGAGTTCCAATGCTCTATCCCTTGCTATTTTCATCATACCCTTATATAATTTCAGTGTAGCTTTCACCTATGGTTCTTCCTCTAACCTCCATGTATAACTATACTGAGTTCATTACAATAAAATTATCTAAGTCTATCATTCTTACAAGCAAAAATAATGTGTATTGTGTGTAACACCTTATTTTTCAGTCTAAGAGTGGGCCAAAGTGTGATGTTATAATTTAGAAAGCTATTCGTTAGACTACTATCATACAAACTTTACAGAAGTGGATCTCAACCCTTTAGGAGGTTTAAAGCAGTAACCTTATCACGGTATTCATACATAATGCATGCTAATCATACTACCATAGGAATGGTTCTTAAGCATAGAGATCCAAGCTGAGCACTCTGAGCTATGAGAGAAGCAGCATATCCCCCACGATTAAGAGGGGCTTTACACATGCGAATGATCACTCTAAACTACAAAAGAAGTGTACCCTTGCTACAATTAAGAGATTGGATGTTGTGACATGCTCAAGTTCTTATTCTTAGTTGAAGTGATTAGATTAGGTATCTTGATTTAATTGATGCTAATGATCATTAGGTCGTGGTTACTTGTTCCACATACCTGCAAATGAAAATTAAATTAACAAACACAGAAACATCAACAAGTACAAGGGCATCATACTCAAGTACTTGGTCTTCAAGTGGACTTTTCAAGCCATGTGAACTGTGTACTCCTCCAATCCACGTTCTTCTATCACATACGCATAGCTACAACTAAATAGGTTTAGTGTACCTGATTTGCTCATAGTCATGTGCCCCAAAGTTAATACCCTGGTATGTCAATAATAGTAATATTATAATAATACTGATGCACACACCATCACTTAACACATCCATACGCATCATAACAGGCTTAGGACACTGGCCTGATCAAATCATAACACTTAGTTTTAAATACATCATTCCCAATAATACATAAGTCTTATATACATAAATCATACAAAATCATGGTTTATAATACATAACTTGATACAACATATGGTGCCATCCCCTGCCGTCATGAGCCTCTAGATCTGTCTACCTACACTAGGCACCGACGGCGGTAGATACCTACATAGATATATGAAATATGTCAGTAATCAAATGAATTGATTAGTGGTCTGAAAATTACTAATGAAGTATCAATATAGCCAAATGGGTGCCTTAACACCCACCAGATATCATAAAACTTCCATAATACTATCACATGGTTGTAAGCGTTCATAACATACTTAAAAAGGTTGGCACACATGCATGATAATAATTTATATCATACAAAGAAGTTTATGCCTTCACATCCTCTATATATCACCCCCCACCACGGTACCCAGGTGACTTGGAACAGTTAGATTAGTAAAATAATTTCAAAAAATGTGGTGCATTCGCAATACCCTATATACAGTGCACTACTCTCGAGTGTAAGGGGTACTATTAAAATTTGTATATCTCTGTACCACTCACTCTCTTATTCATAAAATCTGTAAAGCTGCATGTACTTATATACTAAGCTTAGGGAGAGACTTATATAATGTATTTTTGGATCTTCAGTTTGAAAACTAACAAGGGATCTTGTAAAACCAGCGATTCGAGTCAGGGTTTTATATTCAGATTCGGTCGGTTCAACCGTTATTTTCGAGTCGAGTCCGTTTCAGAACACGTGTACTGAGCCAACGCCAGTCTCGTGTATGAGCCATGAGGGTCATGTGTACCCAAGTATATGATGATAACGTCATAAACACAGCAGAAAAGAATGAGTTATCAGAATATATGAGAGTATGCAGTTTATTTTTTTATTATGATATATAATGGATCGTAGAATTAGTTTTAGGCCGTTTACCGCATTAGGATGCGTTACAAGCATTTTGGGTGGGTTGATAGTTCTAGAGCATATCATTATGATGTTTTGGTGTTGTTTGATTTTATGGGATTTTTTTCTAATTTTTTTGGAAGTTTTTACGACTTAAATATTATTTTTGACTCTAGTCGGAGACGAGTCAAATAATATTTATAAGTTTGCCATCCGAGTACTTTTTCTCCCCCATGCCTTCTTCCCTCGACCCTCTGCCACCGTCGTGATGCGCCGCCACTGTGCGCGCAGTCTGCCGTCCGCTCGCCGTGGACCGCCGGCTGCGCCTGCGGCCACGCCCGATTCGTCCGTCGCCGATTCCGCCGCCGGTGACCAGCGCCGCCACGATCGGTCGGTCGCCTCAGCACTCTCAGCCCTCCAGAGACCTTCCCCGACAGGAATGGAGGCCATCGCCACCCTGGTAGGCCGGATCTAGCCACCCATCACCGCCGGCTCGGTTTTATGCATTTTTCGGTGAGCCGCCACCTCCGTTGGCTGTGTCAACCTCGTAGATGAGTCGGGCTCACGGAGCCAGTTCCAAGGGTACCCAACACGACCACTTTCCGGCCAGTAGACGCCGCCGGCGACGGTCGCCGAAAAACAGCTGGAAGCTGCCGGAAAACCGCCGAAAACCGTCGAAAAACCAGAATTTCTGGAATTCGCCGGAATTCACCGGATCTTCCGCGGGGCTCACCCAGTCGAGCCCGATCGAGCTTCGGACGCCGATGAGCGCCAAATTTGAGCTCCGAGACACGCGACGGAACCCTAGCCGTCGCCGATTGCCGACGATGTGAGGTATAATTACCTCCGATTTGATTATTTAAAATTGATGATGATTGTTAGCACAACATGATAAGATTGAGTGATTCCCATGATAGAAGTCTGAGCATGAAAGAAGTAATGATATGTATGATATGATTGGTAATCAGTAAATATTAAGTGATCAGATGATGTAAAGTAAATTTGAGCATGTTAATTAGGTACAATGTAACTTAGGAAAAACACAGTAAAATTAGTATGAATAATATTAGTTAGAATTATTTTCATATTTATAATTATTTGATTGTTGATTGACGATCATTGTGTGTGATTCATCAGTTTAGTTAGCGGGCGTTAGTATTTAGTTTTGATGTGTAGGTACGGAGTAGGAGCTCGCCGCCTAGGCGCAATGACACGCTTGGAGCTTCTACCAGGTCCGTTTAGGATTCGACTCTGTTTTACGTCTTTCTATTGTATGTTTATCTTATTATTTGCAGGATGGGTTAAGTGGCGTTTTATTGGATCCCACTTAACTCGGGCCATCTAGCCGAACAGATTTCCGGATTAATAACCCCTCGAGGATGAGATCCTTCGGATGATTTCAAACAAGATCCACCACAAGTTGCCTTTTGGGCCTACTATATAAATCCCTACCCAGCCCTATATATATGTAGTTTTTGAGTTTTCAGTGAGACGAGAGATGGAGAAACCGACTGCACGTACCATGAGCGGATGCCGTGATAGTCAAAGCGGGCTCTGGATTAGTGCCAGCGGACTGTTCCATTCCCGAGGGATCTTGACAACTCCGCATTTGAGTTCCTCACACCCGAAGAACGTGGAGGTTTACGAGTACTGTTTAGTATAGCGCATGTCTGGACTTGTGGTTCAAAGGGTATTAAAGGCGACTGCCTGAGAGTACTCGGCCTTCATGCTCAAGGCCAGGAGAAATATGGAGGTAAGGAGAGGGCTTTGGATAAAGTTTTACGTGAAGTACTGAAAAAGAAGTGCCGAGAGTGGCATAGTACCAGCAGCAGATCAGTAAGTTCGGGATGCTACCGGGTCTGCAGCCCAGTGGCTCCTCAGTAGTGCCCTTCAGAGTGTTCATGTGGAGTATATGATGTTTTCTTTCATATGAGAGTTTGCTCTCATAGCCAGCTTGTTATAGTTATTTTATTTTCTGGACCAGTAACACTTGTTACTGACTTGTTTTTATACTATATGTAGGTAATAATCACGAGTTGGAGGAGCCAGCTTGGACGGAGGAGCACTGTTGTCACTTGCACACATGTCAGTCGATTGAGTGATTATATTGTGTTTATGATGTTATTATATAGTGAATGGTGTGATTAAATGTTTGAGACATGATGATGTGACATGATTAAATGTTAAGACATGATAGATTGTGAAACATGAATAAAGTGCACAGTGGAAGTGTTGATGGGTTGAGACCCCAGTTCTAGAATGAGTTTACAGTATATTAGATTGTGTTAATAAAGTTGTTGATATATATGCATATATACTTGTATATATTATTTTGACAGGGTGGACCCTAATTGCACTTTTAGGGGAGACTTCTGTCCGTTGTATTTTAGAATTTTTACTAATTTTGATCGTAATTGTATTGTTGTATGAATTACCTTACACATCATCCATGTAGTATCATGTTAGGATTTTGTGCATTTATCCATGCATGACGAGTTGTATCTTCATCTTAAGACGCCGAGATTAGATCCGCACGAGTTAGGTTCGGGTTAGCCGACCTAATCGGGGCCTGTAACATGCCGGTTCAGTTCACGAGCGTGGATCGGATTTGGGGTGTTACAGAATTGGTATCAAAGCCACTCTCGGCCGATTAAGATGTATGATACTTTTATAGGTGATGTGTGTGCAAAGACTGCTCCAAGTCCAGCTGGCAGGTATGTTTTCTGTCTGTTTTCTTTACATGTAGATATTTTTTCATAAGTTGTCTGGGTAACAATGTATTCAAGATTGGATCAGAATTATGTGGAACTGACCTTAGTTGAGTTGACAAGTCATTTCTATGGGATGATATCAGATTGTTGGTAAGTTAGATGTGAGCAGGGCATGTTGTAATGCTGGTAGAGGTAGAAAGGGTATAAGGTTCTCATCTTATACCAGATTTGGATGTCAGTAGATGTTAGCAGGAATTTGACAGGCTTGTCATGATGGGCTTAGAGACCCACTAATTCTGTCCATCGCATAAGAGATTTGGATGAATTGGATGTTGACCAGGTGTCCGTCCTTTGTATGTCACCACATTAGTCCTACTTCCAGGGAACGTGGTGTGCATAATGGGAAGGAGCTTGAAGTGGGTAGATAACTTGAGAGAGACCACTTCTAGAAAATAGTAGTAAATGAGGATGAGTAGTGAGACGTAGGCTTGGACATAACAAGGAAAAGACCAGGACCACCAGTGCCTACGAGATCAGACATTTTACGAGATTCTACCAAAGATAAGGCACCAGATCAGTGATTGCCGTTTGAGGGCTAGTCATCACTGATAGAAGCAGCCACTCTAAATTTCAAGAGATCAAAGTGGGGTTTAGCATAGGTTGACCATTATATGTGTCAGCATCATGATCCAAACCCCTCTGGATCAGACACGCATGATTGGACAACCTGAACCGAGTTAATAGCAGCCAAGATATGGCAGAGATAGTAGTAGATTTACGATGCATATGAGTAGGATTAGATATTTCTGCATCTAGGTAGTGCACAACCACCGACCGAGGTGCACAACCGCCGACCGAGTTGCACAACCGCTGACCGAGTTGCACAACCACCGCCCGAGGCGCACAACCGCCGTCCGAGATTCACTACCACTGACCGCAGACGCACTACCGCCGTCCGTGTATTGCTCATCCACCGACCGAGTAGATTAGTTAAGGTTTAGTAGGACTAGAGTTTGAGGAACAAGGAATAGTTACAGTGAAGTCAGCAGAATAGAAAAGAGTTAAGGAAAACGGAGGTTATTCCGATAAGATGGCATAGGATTCGACTTCACAGCTCTCTTGCAATCATTGTCTTGACCTAACACCCTTAGGTCAGATGAATATTGCAAGATGTCCCCATCAGACATTGTTAGTTACTGTCTCATAGAGATGCGTATGGACAGATTCATGGAACAAGACAGTATGACCTCCAGATGGGTGGTCACAATGATTAGATTGTACAGACTGTATGATGGGGCATCCATGGGCCACAATTGGCATACACAAACAAGATGGTTAGTAGATGATCACACACGTAGTTTAACCCATTTAGTGATTGGCCAGCCAGCGTAGAGTGTTTTCCAGCAGAGATAGCCGATTCCCTTGTGTTTCGCCAGCACGATTAGGTCCTTACCTTGAAACATAGGGTTGAGCCCTACGCTGAGTATAGAAGCACCTTCATGTTACTGATTAGGGTTTACAGTGCAGGTCGGTTTGGGCAGACCGATCTTACGATGACGGACCTCACCCCAGCTTGAGAACAATGTAAATAGGGACTTCAGACAGAACAGACCAAGCAGACCAGACGGAGTGATACCAGTGTATGCCCATCTTGGTTGATAGCCTTGCTTGAGAGTCTACCACAACGGTAGTAGTCATGTGAGTCAAGATTAGTACTACAAATCGGTATGGGACGGTAGGTCACACACCACTGAAGAGCGAACGAGACACGTGTCGAACCTCATTATGAGTCCCCGTAGACTTGAGGAGAGACAGTGGTTCTTTGGGTCTTTGAACCCCGCCCGTTTAGAAGTGCATGACTAGTACAGTATTGAGAAACATGTGCCTACTGTTAACTGATTAAACTAGAGCCACTTAGGAGCCGTTTATGAGATTTGTCATTGATTGACTGTTCCACAGACTGATCACCTGTGGCATAGTAAATCATGGTGATCTTAGAGACAAGTCCATAGACCTACCAAGATTTTAACCACCTAGTACGCTACATAGGGATTTTATTTCCCCTGCCATTTGCATGACACCCTAACCTTACCATAGATTAGAGTGACATACCTATGTAGCAAGTTTTCCTTGGCCTAATGGATTCCCTGTTTACCTTGCATCAGATACCACATGTGAGGATGAGATGTCCCCTATTGAGAGTTCTTGAGCAGTGTGACTAGATTTCCATGAGATTCAGCCTCCCTTCCTATAACCCAAAGATGACAGACAGCTTTCCAATCACCCCTCTAGATATTTCAGTTCTACTATCAGTTGTCCAAATTATTGAGAAGAGTATACATTGACCAGAGTACGTCACAGACCAGATGCGGATTCTCCAGCCCCATGCAGAGTATGTCATCATACTCCTTGAGACACGTTGTGTATGTACATGTGTTCTCGCCTCCCTTCAGTAGTAGTTAGTGGCTGTATAGATAGTCACCTGAGCCATAGTATGCAGTAGAGTCATAACAGCTATCCTTGTTCTCTTATAAAATAGAGTGAGATATTTGACTGAGGACCGAGTCAACTAGGACCCAGTGAGCGGTCCAGTTCCTTATACAGGGACACCTGAGAGTTGGATCTAGACTGGCGACAGTGAGCCATGCAGCTCATTAGCCTATACACTCGTACCTAACAGGGGACTTATAGCACCTTAGGATGGTTGTAGGACTTAGGATTGAGTTTCTTGGGAGTACATGTAGGTGACTTTCCACATAGATGAGGATTAGAGGGACATGGGTAGATGCTAGCAGGTAGGTCTTACCCTCGCCGTAGTTTTCCCAAACATAGCTCAGATTAGAACCTTGCGATACTCTAGAGTATCTGCTTGACCAACCCAATAGGCCCTTAGGGGTGACCTAGGATTTTTTCGCCGAGCTAACAGTAGGGATCAGAACAGAAGAGAAGGATGATGGTCATGTCAGAACAAGCACAGACAGCTTAGAAACAGAAGGTTGAAATTGATAGCATCATAAACAAAACCCGCCATGACGGCGCAGCTACAGTGAGGATGTACATGACTATCGAAGAGTAGAGGATACAACAGATGTGTAGCCAGCTCCAGGTACTAGTTTAGTAGAACCTCCTTGAGATGAAATTTCGAGGACAAAATTTTATAAGGAGGGAAGACTGTAAAACCAGCAATTCAAGTCAGGGTTTTATATTCAGAACCGGTCGGTTCAACCATTATTTTCGAGTCGAGTCAGTTTCAGAACACGTGTACTGAGCCGACGCCAGTATCGTGTATGAGCCATGAGGGTCATGTGTACCCAAGTATATGATGATAACGTCATGAACACAGCAGAAAAGAATGAGTTATCAGAATATATGAGAGTATGCAGTTTATTTTTTTATTATGATATATAATGGATCGTAGAATTAGTTTTATGCCATTTACCGCGTTAGGACGCGTTACAGGCATTTTGGGTGGGTTGATAGTTCTAGAGCATATCATTATAATGTTTTGGTGTTGTTTGAATTTATGGGATTTTTTCCAATTTTTTTGGAATTTCTACGACTTAAATATTATTTTTAACTCTAGTCGGAGACGAGTCAAGTAATATTTACGAGTTTGCCATTAAGTCTTTTTCTCCCCCATGCCTTCTTCGCCGACCCTTACCTCAACACGCCGCCACTATGCACGTCGCCGCCGCTGCCGTGGACGCCTGCCCGGCCGCCGATCGTCGCCGCCTAGCCCCGCGGAGACGTTGCCATCCTGCCCGACCAGGTCCGACCCCAATCAGGCTGCTGCGACGCGGGGAAGCCACGCCGTGACGCCGTGCTCGCGTTGCACTTCCGTCGCCAATTCCGCCGCCGATGACCAGGGCCACCAGGATCAGTCGGTCGCCTCAGCACCCTCAGCCCTCCAGTGACCTTCCCTGACAGAAACGGAGGCCATCGCCGCCCTGGCAGGCCGGATCTAGCCACCCATCACCGCCGGCTCAGTTTTATGCATTTTCTGGCGAGCCGCCACCTTCGTTGGCTGTGTCGACCTCGTAGATGAGTCGGGCTCACGGAACCGGTTCCAAGGGTACCCAACACGACCACTTTCCAGCTAGTAGACGCCGCCGGCGACTGTCGCAAGAAAACCGCCGAAAACCGTCGGAAAACCGGAATTTCTGGAATTCGCCGGAATTCACCGGATCTTCCGCGGGGCTCACCCAGTTGAGCCCGATCAAGCTTCGAACACCGATGAGCGCCGAATTTGAGCTCCGAGACACGCGACGGAACCCTAACCATTGCCGATTGCCGACGATGTGAGGTATAATTACCTCCGATTTGATTATTTAAAATTGATGATGATTGTTAGCACAACATGATAGGATTGAGCGATTCCCATGATAGAAGTCAGAGCATGAAAGAAGTAATGATATGTATGATATGATTGGTAATCAGTAAATATTAAGTGATCAGATGATGTAAAGTAAATTTGAGCATGTTAATCGGGTACGATGTAACTTAGGAAAAACACAGTAAAATTAGTATGAATAATATTAGTTAGAATTATTTTCATATTTATGATTATTTGATTGTTGATTGACGGTCATTGTGTGTGATTCATCATTTAGTTAGTAGGCGTTAGTATTTAGTTTTGATGTGTAGGTATGAAGTAGGAGCTCGCCGCCTAGGCGCGATGACACGCTTGGAGCTTCTACCAGGTCCGTTTAGGACTCGACTCGTGTTTTACGTCTTTCTATTCTATGTTTATCTTATTATTTGCAGGATGGGTTAAGTGGCCTTTTATTGGATCCCACTTAACTCGGGCCATCTAGCCGAACAGATTTCCGGATTAATAACCCCTCGAGGATGAGATCCCTCAAGGATGATTTCGAAAACAAGATCCACCACAAGTTGCCTTCTGGGCCTACTATATAAATCCCTACCCAGCCCTATATATATGTAGTCTTTGAGTTTTTAGTGAGACGAGAGATGGAGAAACCGACTGTACGTACCATGAGCGGATGCTGTGATAGTCAAAGCGGGCTCTGGATTAGTGTCAGCGGACTGTTCCATTCCCGAGGGATCCTGACAACTCCGCGTTTGAGTTCCTCACACCCGAAGAACGTGGAGGTTTACGAGTACTGTTTAGTATAGCGCATGTCTGGACTTGTGGTTCAAAGGGTATTAAAGGCGACTGCCTGAGAGTACTCGGCCTTCGTGCTCAAGGCCAGGAGAAATATGGAGGTAAGGAGAGGGTTTTGGATAAAGTTTTACGTGAAGTACTGAAAAAGAAGTGCCGAGAGTGGCATAGTACTAGCAGCAGATCAGTAAGTTCGGGATGCTACCGGGTCAGCAGCCCAGTGGCTCCTCAGTAGTGTCCTTCAGAGTGTTCATGTGGAGTATATGATGTTTTCTTTCATATGAGAGTTTGCTCTCATAGATAGCTTGTTATAGTTATTTTATTTTCTGGACCAGTAACACTTATTACTTACTTGTTTTTATACTATATGTAGGTAATAATCACGAGTTGGAGGAGCCAGCTTGGACGGAGGAGCACTGTTGTCACTTGCACACATGTCAGTCGATTGGGTGATTATATTGTGTTTATGATGTTGTTATATAGTGAATGGTGTGATTAAATGTTTGAGACATGATGATGTGACATGATTAAATGTTAAGACATGATAGATTGTGAAACATGAATAAAGTGCACAGTGGAAGTGTTGTGGGTTGAGACCCCAGTTCTAGAATGAGTTTACAGTATATTAGATTGTGTTAATAAAGTTGTTGATATATATGCATATATACTTGTATATATTATTTTGACAGGGTGGACCCTAATTGCACTTTTAGGGGAGACTTCTGTCCGTTGTATTTTAGAATTTTTGCTAATTTTGATCGTAATTGTATTGTTGTATGAATTACCTTACACATCATCCATGTAGTATCATGTTAGGATTTTGAGCATTTATCCATGCATGACGAGTTGTATCTTCATCTTAAGATGCCGAGATTAGATCTGTACGAGTTGGGTTTGGGTTAGCCGACCTAATCGGGGCCTATAACATGCCGGTTCAGTTCATGAGCGTGGATCGGATTTGGGGTGTTACAGATCTCATTCTTGTAGTTTTCTTAAACTCCAGAAAATTCGGCTAAATGGCTCAGCTTTAGAGGGATCTGATAAAATGCTACTGACACCGTCCAACATCTAAAACTCAATTAAAATCCCACACATGGAGCCAATCAGAGGGGAAGAAAAGGAGAGTCTTACAAGTTTGGATGAGTCGAACTCCTCGTCCTAACTCGGCAAGCTCACTCCGTGTAACTTAGCATAAAGATGGAAGAATCAATCTTGGATCACATCGGCACACAAATTGAGTCAAGGCCTCAACACATACACACACATAGGACATTTAATTAACTTAATTACTTACTTAATGGAGTGTTAAACCTCATTTGGTGCCCTTTGATTGGGGTTTGGAGTTACATGTACCTTTAGTGAAAAATCTCATACCTAGGGTTTCATCGAATAGACTTAACCAGACAATTTTTAACACAGGCGAAATGATACCCAAATATCCTAAAATTTGAACCAGTTAACCCCACTCTAAGGGTTGGGTAAACTTTTATGAAGTTCTGGCCCATGGGCCAACGTGGTAAACAAGGCCCACTAAAGTTGGCCTACGGTGATGGGAAGAGTGTTCCCTGGTCACACACCAATTTTACTAAAGGCCATTCATGGGGTTGGAGACTCCAAATGAGCTTGAGTCAATGGGCCTAGGTAACCATCACCATGGGCTCGATCCCAATGATAATTCTTGTAGTACATCAAAGGATTTGGACCAGAGTGGGCTCAAAAGTTGAAGGTATTGGCCAGGCTATTTCTAGAGTTGGGCAGACCTATTTGGATTGGGAAATTCCTAACTCGTGATCTGCTATTTGGATATGATGCTATTGGGATACAACCTAAGGTGCAAGATGAATTTTATCCAATTCCATCTCCATTTGGCTAGGGTTTTACATATTGCATCCAGAATTAAGGAATTAGGGTTTCCCCCTTTATTCCTGCACAATACATAACACTGACCAAATCGACAACCTATATGATTTTTCTTAGACCCCAAATTTTATGTTTCTTGTATACAATTAGCGAGTCCTTACATAATTTTTACTGATTTTATTGGTTTCTTTTAGGCTGCTCACTACGAAGCCCAATCTCAAAGAATGGCAGCAGTCATACAACACAGCATGCACATCGCAACATTAGGGGTTTCTTAATGTCCTTTAGGCAATATTTTTCATAGATAAGACAACATTAATAGCTACAAACTTTCAAAGAAATGACCTCAAAAGCTTCTCACGTCAAGGAGTAAAAATAGGGGAAAAAGGAAGCCTGGTCAGAGGAACCATAAAAGTTGTCATCTTTCACAAAGTTTGGCTCACTTTCATACATTTAAACACTATATTAGACAACGTGCACAACAAAAAACATGTAGATCTATGAGTGGTGAGTGCAAAAAGCAAACATCATGCAAATAGGGCATCTATAACGTAATTTTCAAATTTTATGGTGAAATAGTGCATGAACATGATAGCAATCGACTTAAAATTACATAACTACTTTTATATCTTCTCAAATGAGATGTTTCAAAGTTATATAGGCTTCTAGCAAGCATATCTGTAACGACCTGCCCATTCTGAGCTACGAGCCAAGTGTTACTATATAAAACTAAGTGTCTCGTAAATTAATTTTCTATTAATTCTTTATACAGACGTAAAATGCTTTTTAATTGTACAAATTAAATGCATACTCAATGAATTAGTTTCAGTTCAAATTCTAAGTCATGCCATAAAATAAAATATAATATAACAAACACTCAGAATAATTTAAACCCCATGAAACAAACCAAAATCCCATTACCATGTAAATAATCTAAAAGTATATTAACAAATAAGAAAAATCAAAAGTCTAATAACACAATCTTCCAACTACCCCGACTCTACCCATCCTTCCATGCTCACAATGGGGAGGCAATTCCACGTTAGTGATAAAAACACTAAGTCATATAATTACAAGAAACAAGTTAATATATTCCACAACATCATAAATTAAGCATTTTTAGTGATTATGAGCCTATGCCGAACTCTTGCTATGCCGGGAGGGGTGGCCGCCCCATCCAGCTACAATCTCATGTATGCACGCACACACACGACGTGTCCCACGGCCTTTAGTTCCCAATATTTGTCATTAACTCACCTTATCGGTATCACAAATGCATAATAAGTCATCTTGCCCCATTGCGCCATGTCACCCCTTTCGGCATGGGGGCAGGTATTTAATCTTTCAAGAATTTTAAGGGTGCAACCCCGTGTCAGATTGATTCAATTCTTTGACCCTAGTTGCACTCGGCGCATGGTGGCCGAATGTGGGCTCAGGCCGACCAAGGCTTCCAAATATGAATATATAACATTTCAAGTAATTATATGGACCTGGAATTGTGATGAGGCACCTGCAACTATGACACACGATCCTATACGTGAGAGAAGGACAGGCTCCCAACAAAGAATAGACGATTCTAGAAGGGAAAAAGTGTTGGCAAATAGATGCTCTAGCGAAATCAACCTAAACAAATATTTTCCCTCAAGCTACTCAATTAACTTCTCTAAAGCCCTCCCTTTATAAGCCAAATGTGCTCACAAACTATCAAGAGGATGTTTTATTTAACATCAACAAAATTCTCCTTTATATAAAAGAATATGTGTGGAATTCAAAAAGTCAGTACATTAAACTTCTATAGAAAAAAATACAATCACACATAAGTATATGAAACTCCAACCATTAGTGTCATAATAAAAAGTCAAAAACTTATAATGAGTTTAATGCGAATGGGTGTTAAATCATGCTCATAACTCCCAATCCCAAAATTCCAATGTGGTGATACAAAGTCTTCCCTTATCTTCAACTTTCAACCAAAACTCCCATGTCAACCTACCAAAGAGACTTTAGCTACTACTAACCCAAGCCAATGGGTTCGACCTATGGTGGAACCTTATTTGATCCAAAGGAAAAAGTAAAAGGAATAAAGTAGAATATAATAAATAAAGCTTATTTGAAACCATAATAAATTCCTCCATACAAATATGCTAAATATAATAATTGATAATTTATGATATTGATTCTTAAAAATTAATTTAATTTTAATAATATTTATGATTCATTCTAAAATTTATAAAATTCACAATAAAATAACCTAGTTATTTTTCAAGGTTTTACAATATCTACATGCAAACAATATTTTGAAAATCCCAACAACATCACAAGTATGCAAACAACAATACACAAACACGTAAAAGGCCAAGGTGAGACCTATACCTCTAAGGGAACCAAGGGGAAGTCTCTTGGGGCTTCCTATCTCATGACCTATGACCCAAGGTGGCTAGGATATGCTAAGAGGAGCCTAGGAGGGGTTGGGGATGCTTGAGAGGAAGGGAAAAGCAAAGGGGAAGAAAGGTGAAACAAGAGCAAAAGGTTTGGAAAGCTTGGAACTCGGCTTCTATTTATAGGCAAAATCCAGGGCCAGCGTAAGGGCACTATGGCAAAGTTGTTGTGCTACGATCTGGCAGGTCAAACCATGGAAAGATAGAAAACTAGGCACACGAGCCACATTGAGTGAACTATGCTGCACACCAACTCGGGTCAACTTTTAGGGCACAGGGGTGCTTGCACAACACCTTTGTGCTAGCGAAAAAGGGAGGGGATTTTGAATTTGGGTGCAATGCTATTGTGCCTATGCCTTTGGCCCTTATCCACCTTAATTTTTGGCTGGTGAGCTCAGTGCAGGTATTGCGCGGTTAGGGTTTTCACCCCAAGGTGCCCAAGGCAAACTCAAGAACTACGCCGTGAGCAATGCAAGGGCTAGGATTGTTGGAAATAGGGCTCAAACACACTAGACTCATGATGAGCATAGTTCTAAACCTAACTAGATTCGACTCCAATAAAAAAGAATTGAAAATATGAGTCGGGACAGTATAGTGTCCAGCCGGGCAGTGCCAAGTACTGGGGGAGACTACGGTCATAGCTCACACATAAATATCATACATGCGCACTCAACAAAAAGGGTTGGATGTCCAACTCGATGTAGGTTGCAACCGAATCGAAACTAAAACTGTTGGGCTAAATTGTGTGTTTGTATGATTTACCATCCACTATTGGCACCATAAATCCTAGACATCTAGAGAAACATCACTCCACCTTAGATACGGTTTAGGAAATCTGCCCTTAATTGTAACACTAGTTTGTTTGGGCATATGTGGATCAAGAAGCATTTAAGTAGAACAATATTAAAATGTGAAAATAAATATTAGTAATAAAGAAGAGTAAAGATAATTAAAATAAATTTTACCTGCTTGTAAATGGATGAAATTGATATCCCAACTGAATATCCATCCTCAGCATATGTGGTCTATTTGGTCCTCGTGGTTACTCAGTGACATCTACATAGGGCCCAGCAACTGAATCGACATAATTGCCTAATGGATCTATAGGAACATGGTCATCCAATGGCGCCATGTTAGGCTCATCAACGAGCATGTACGATCGGCTATTACTACCTCTGTCATGTGATCCAAACCCACGTGATCTAGATCTACAGCATGGCCAACGACCATGAACCATATCTACAAAGACCCAAATTGTATATTAGTGACTTGACATGTAGTTTATAAATTATATTACTATAAAGGAATTGTCAGTAGTTATCGCCCGACTCAAGAGACATTGGTAAGGGATAACCTAGTTGGGTAAATTACTATGATTTGTTAATAATTAATAATGATAATGTAATAATCCCTTAATTATTTAATAAATAACAAATCCAAGCATGGATTAAAATATGATATCTCTACTTAAAAGTCAAAACATATCAAATCAAATAATGCGTACTATGACACAAATGTATTTAATTGAAAACATATCATTAATCATAATTTACATTCAAATTTATAGTGATGAAACTCGAACAAGACCAATGTTCACTCAAACTCCATCAGGCTCGACTCGAACTCGAACTAAAATAACTCAACTTGAAATCATATAACTTGAAATTCGATTCGTTTATCAAATAAATTGAGTTCGAGTTAGGCAAAACTCGACTCATGCCTAGCCCTACTCATCGATCAAACAATTCTTTTGTCAGGATAAACAATTTAGCATTGGTGGTATAAAGTCTAATTTATTTTTAAACTCAAACTCTATCTTTAAGATACCAGATGTCTTATTATTTAATAAAAGTGTATGTGAAAAATTGTGGCACACATCTATCCATTTGGACAAACTCGAACAATTGGAATAGGGGACTGCCTTGATCGTTGAGGGCTTATGCAATGTAAATACTAGAATCAATGTTACATCAAGGCCCACTTGTCACTAAAATATATCAGAATTAAAATAGCTACTAAGTATGAAATTTACACAAAAAAATAGCACAAGTTCAACTTTTCATTGATATACGAAAGTTTGCATGGAAAAATTAGCTTTAAAGTACAAAAGTTTACAATGAAACTCTCAATTACAAAAAGATTTCCTTCACTTCATTGCAGTATGGGGTTTTAGGCCTCAAATTTGTCACTTCACAATAGTTGTAATTTAGCAATTATAGTTATTTAAAGGAGTATTTGACATTTGTGATATATATAGTGTGTATCAACTCGGTCTAAATACTCTTTTTAGTAAATAGAGACTTGACTAATATTTAAATAAGCACAAAAAAGAAGTTTGGTCAACTCAAACTAGTCGACTTAAAGTTAAACTGACTAATCGAGTTAGCAACCTTAAATCAACGAGTCAACTCAATAGGGCGAAGTGAGTCTGCGCCTCAACTAGGCCAAGTGAGCGAGCCAGCTGAAGTGAGTTAGGCGAGTATATGAACTCAACTTAAATAGCAAGTGGGTTGAACCAAACCAGGCAAGTGTATGGACTTAACTAGACTAGGTTTGCAAAGGGGTTGAATTGAGTTGAGCAAGTACATGGACTTAACTAGACTATGCTAGGCTCTTGGCTTAAAAATTCTAAAAATATACCGATGGTTCGATAGGCAGACTTTATTTAAGTTCTATTCTAAAACTACTAATTTTTATGTGTGTGAAAATGAAAATAAGAAACTTTATTTAGTTAGGAGGGCGTGTGGCTAATTAGGAGGACTACACATGGGAGCTAATTTGTGATTGGTTGACGATGGATCAAATCCTTCTTTTGGAATATTTTCCCCTTATTTTCTCTAAGCAAGAATGGCGTCATTTCTTATAAAATCACGGCCATGCAAAGAGTTATCAAGTGCATTGAATAGTGGGATCCACATGTGATTGCCCAAAGTAGGGGTGCTAATCGAGCGAGCGAGTCAAGCTCAACTTGTGTTTGAACTCGACTCGAATAGTTCGAAACTCATTCAAACTCGACTCGAGATCGAACGAGTTTTGAACATAGATGCTCGAATTTGACTCGAATATCTTTTATGTGTTCGAGCTCGAATACACTTAAATTGTTTAATTTTCCCTAACTCGAACCCAGCTCGTTCGTGAGCTCGAAACTGGCTCGATTAAAAATCAAAAGTACCTCACTTAAAAAAAATGCAATCAATGTTGATTGAACACACAACCTTGAGGTCATTACTTTAATACTTACCATCTCAACAATCTCACTTCTTTGTTATTATATTATATATATATATATAATATAAAAATTATATTATTATATTAGTTTATTAAGTCGAGTTCGAGTCGAACATGACCTTGCTCAAGCTCGACTCGTAAGATTCGAGTTCGAGTCGAGTTCGAGTTGGAACATTTAAATATCAAGATTCTAATCAAGTCAAGCCGAGCCGAATGCTAAGTGCTTACGAGCTGACTCACTCAATTAGCAACCCTAGTCCAAATTGATGTGCTCTGAAAAAGAAGGAGGTGCCAAGAATATGCGGTCCACTTGATGTCATCCTCAACTTTCAACATGACTTGGCCTAAGCTATGGAATACTCTTCGTCATATTGCAATAGCAGGTCCAACGTAATCATACCCCTCAACAGTCTCAACTACATTATGAAATTCATCTATTTACGTGGATGTCCGTATGGAATTAAGTTGTGAACCTTGGACAATTTATTATTCTCCATGTAATGAGTTTTATGCTCAAATTAATTCTATATATATATATAAAATTTATTTACGCAATATCTTGCATAATATATAATAAACATCAAGGCCATAGCTATATGGCCCAAACCCATTGTTTTAACCATTGGAACACCTTGGCATCTCAGTCAATTCATTTTTCAGGATAAAAAATTTTGCTTTGTTGGAATCCTTGTATACTAAGATTTGGAATCCAGATTAAATACTTCTAGCTCTGAGCTTATAACAACTTTCCAAGAATGTATGGTCAATTCCCTGAAAATTGATCCTAGAAAAATGATCAAGTGCTCAATCTTCTTTACACAAATCCTATCAGTCTAACTTGTGGCGGCTCTCGCCCTCATACTCAAACTCTTCCAAGTTCAGACCCCAACCATCGTCTGCCCTTCCAACACCCGCCCATCAACCTCATCATGGGTCTCTTCCCACACCTCAGCCAGTCCATCCTCAACTCCAAAAACATCATACTCAACTGCTCAAGTGATTCTAAGCAACTCAAGCAAAAACCCAACGTGGCAGACACTAGGCTCAAGGATTCGGTGACCTTCCTGCCGTTGAAGGATCTCCGGTGCGCCAAGACTGCCATGCAGGGCAACACATGGTTCATGAGCTCCCTCAACGATACTTACGAAGGAAACGAGTCCGAGTACGTCCAATTCCCCTCCACCGAGTCCAAGGGCCGTCTCCTCTGCATCAATGGCCGCGACCGGTAGGACAGCGCGCGTAACTCCTATGCCCTTGCATGACAGGATGCCTTACCAGCCAGTGCAACAACGGTGGACGGCCTCACCTGTGTTTCAGGTACGTTCTCCGACTACCACAATGTCTGGCACGCCCTATCGACCATGATGCTCATGGTGGGATGGTACCAACGCAAAGGATGCACCGTGCCTGCTAGGTGTTCCACTGTGAGGAGCTCAGGGTCCGGATGGGGTCGAACACTCATGAGGGCCACCTTCTGCCGCGGCGGCGTCAACATCGAGACCTTCGATGGAAATGATGCCAGTGACACCAGGTCGTTGTGTTACGAGGAGGCGGTGGTGTCCCCCTGCCCCCTATCCCCAGCCATCTGCTCCCCATTTTTCTCCGTGTCCTCTTTCCCTCCCCCAAACTTCCTCACAGTTCCTTGCCGCGGCTTCCTGGTGTCGTCTCCGAAAGGACACTCCCATACTTGAACTCATTTTTAGTAAAAAAAGCCCGACACTCTTTTTTCCACGTTTTCTGCTAAAGATTCCCATATTTTTATACTTGACACCTGCTCTACTAAATACTGTCATGCCACCTTTTTATTTTTATTCATTTTACTTAAAAACTGGTCAAAAAAGTAACCAATCACCCTATACAGTGTGATGAAAATATATATAATAATTTTACAATAGAACTTAGTAGATAATATCTACAATTCTTAGTTGAAAATTTCTAACAATTATCATTTTATCAAAGTCAAATCTAATATTTACATTCAATGCCAATACAAATTATCTTGTCCCAAAAAAATTCAAACTTAGAAGTGGTCTTCAACTTTTATTAATTATCAAAATTATGCCTAAATATTATATAATTAACTAAAGTTGTACATTAATTTTTTATTATTTGTAATATGAAATATATTTTAATTAAATTAATAATAATGAATAAATATAAAGTAATTTGAAATGCAAATATTAATAAATATTTAATTTTGAACACAAATTTTCAAATATATCTAAAAGTATCTTTCTCATTAAAATCAATTTGAAACTATCAAAAACAAAAATTATATGATAAAATTTTAATATTAAATATTAAATATTAATATATAATTAGTTTAAAATACTTGTTTTAAACCATTCAAAACAACTATTAGCTAACACAAAGAATTTTCGACGAGTAAGACGAAACTAAGAGTTTTGGGTGATTATAAAATAGGTAGGATAGTTTGAAATATAAGAAATCATTAGGAGTCAAGTTAGAGAGTTGGAGAGGTGAGGGGATTTATTAGAGTTGGAGAAGTGTGAAGATTAATTAGATAGTTGGAGAGATAAGGGGATTAATCACGTGTTAGGAAAATGCCAAAATGCAATAAGAACGAAAAAATCATCATGTTATAACTAATTATAAGTAATAAATATGTAACTACAAAGATAGATAATATTTTTATATATAGAACATTATTAAATAATAAAAATAAATTATAGTGACTTGGCATCCTATGGATAAAACTTTGATTTAATTGAGCAAGGAAATAATCTACGATGATTTGATTTAATTTTTGTGTTTTTGTTGTATATTGATCGGCTAATTCTTATCTACTTTTCATGAAAGGACCCGCATTTATTAATAAAAATAACTACACTCAAACAAAAATTGGGGTTCCTTATATTCAAAGAGAGGGAAATAAAGTTATAAAAATTGGATACACTCATTTCTAGTAATCAAGTTTTAACTTGCTAGATCTATGATCTTTTCAATCATTCCTATAAGATTAGTTTTTCATCTTATACATATCTACTCTTATTAATACAAAGAACCAAAAGTCGTTTTCTGATTAAATTTATCAAATTCAGCCAAGCGGCGCCCCGGCTCTCGGGTTCACGTTGCTGTTGAGGGCAGGGGCGCGGTCGTTCAAGGAAGAGAAGTGGTAATGGAAACCTTTAGAAGGGCATGTGAGCTGGTTGAGATGCAGATTCCGAGCAGCGCACTCAGGCAATATGGCGTTTTGCGAACAAGTGAGACTAATGTGGGACACGGATGTGCTTGCGTTCCCCCACGGAGTACAACGTACGAACATGCTATTTATGGACCAGAACAGCAGCGTGATGGAGTTCTTACGGAGAGGGTGGAAAGAGCTCGCCGGGGTACGTCAGTTTGTGTACCACTGGGAGGCGGCGTGGTCGGGGATTTATACATAGAGGGGCCTGGCGAGACCAGCACGGGGAGGAGTGCCCGTCGGAGCTGCGCGACCGACCGATGGAGTGCTTCTCTTTTTATAAGAGTGGTAAGCTGGGACACAAAGACCTACTTCAAGGAGTGACTGTGGACGTTCTCAATCAAGTTATGAAAGATGAAAGATGAGGTTGGTGCGTTTAAGAAGCCGAGTGAATGTCCTTGCAGCTAAGCAAGTTTTTTCTTTGCATAGCCAATCAACATGGCTTAACAGGAGGAAAATTGATGAGGTAAGTTTCCAAAGTGGTACTCGATTTAATCAATTTTCTTCATAAATTGGTTCTGTTTATGACTATCCGATTTTTGTTTTTAGTTTTCAGTTTTTAAAGACGGCTTAGTGTCAACTAGTGTGGACGAGTGTCAAGAGTAGAAGCCGGTTCCATCAATAAAGAGTACATTTAGCCATCCATGCAGATTAATTACAAGGCCATTATTTTTTCCAAACTGGACAAAGCTACCTTTAGTATCGAATTATCCTTGTAATTCATGAGAACGAGTTTAATGTGCTTTAATATAAAATGTCCAAATTCTACGACACCACTCACTTCATGTAAAAATATGAAACTATTATATTAGTGTCTCACACGATGTAAATAGACTTGGCACATGTTCTCTAAAACCCACGACTCAAGATAGGGTTTTATAGTCATTAGCCGATTGGTTCAACTGTGGTCCGAGTCAGTTCAGTTTTCAAAATACGTCCGCAGGGCCAAGGCCGACCGTGTACACGTACTATGAGGGTTCATATATTTTCAAGTATTCCATGATAGCATTAGATACGTATCAGCAGACTGAGTTATCAGTAGATATGAGAGTCTACAGTTAAAGGTTTTATTTTTTAATTTTGTGACCATAAAATTATTTTAGGCTGAATAACGCATTAAGACGCGTGATATTGTATTCGGGTGGGTTATTACTTATAGAGCATGTTATTTGGATGTCGTGGTGTTTGTTTAATTTTATGATATTTTTCCTCAATTTTTTTGGATTTGTTTAGGATTTATTACAAGTTAGTTATTATTTTTGACTTAAGTCGGAGACAAGTTAACTTTTATTTACGATATTGCCATCGATCTAGTTTTTTCCTCCTGACACTTCTCTCCCCCAAACCCTCACCCTCGTCGCCGCCCACCATGAGCATCGCCACCACCTCCCTGGACGTCACCTTGCCACCGATCGATACCACCTAGCCCGGTCATGCCGTTGCCGTGTCATCCCGACCACCCCCGACCACCGTCCAGCCGCCACAACGCCCAAATCACCCCATGATTGCGGTGCCTCTCCCGATGCAATTTCACCGCCATCCGCGCTGCTCCACCATCGCCATGACGCCTGTAAAAACCATGATTTTTATTACAAGACTCGAACATAAATATTATGAAATAAATATGGATGAACCGATATGGTTGGTTATCAAGTCAACCGGTCATGGTTCGACTAAAGGTCACCTAGAAAATACCTATTCATGAATGGATGATGGGGTGTGAGAATTTAATGAAGGGGTCGTTGAACCTAAGAAATACCATTGGATGATGGGGTGTGAAAATTTAATGAAGGGGCTTGTTGAACCTAGGAAATACCAATGGATGATGGGGTATGAGAATTTAATGGAGGGAATGGTATTCATGAATGGATGATGGGGTGTGAGAATTTAATGAAGGGGCTCGTTGAAGTGTATATATATGCAGGAGGAGGGAGTATTTCATCCCTCATCTCCGTCCTAGGAGACCTCCCCATTACTGTGTGAGTATTTCATCCCTCATCTTATTTATTTCCATTAGGATTCTTGCAAGCAAGGTTTGTTGAAGACGCCCTGCCAAGTTGCTAGATCTCCAGCGTCTTATGCATGATCGATTGCTTAGTTGTTTTGTAAATGGACATGTTAATAATTAAATTATCAATCAGATAATGGGGATTTGGATAATGATAATTAATAATTAATTATCATTAGAATTGCTGAAAATTTAATAAGAAATGAAGACTAACATGAACTAATTACATCATTTAAAATTGATAGTATATTAGTCATGTAAGTTGCATGTAGGTTCATGCAAAATAAAATTATACTAATGTATAATTTTATGCCCTCATTCAGATTAGGGTTCACGGGTCACAATCAGACAAAATCACAAGTCAGGTACGTATAATAGGTAGAACATCGTACTTTCCTTGTTGGTAGCCTAGGTCGGCCTGAGCCCAGATTCGACCACCATGCACCGAGTGCAACCGGGGTCAAAATATTGACTCAGTCCGACACGGGGTCGTATTATGTGCGTAAATTGTGTAATACATCGACATTGTTTTGGAGTAGTGATAGCCGCCCCATAAAAAGGCTACGGCCGGGGTGAGCGAGGCACAGCGATTCCTCCATCGCACTGGAGTGCAGTGATAGCCTCCCCATAAAAAGGCTATGGCCGGAGTGTGTGAGGCACTGGCACTAGAATTGGCAGTGAGAGCTTCCCCACAAACGGGGCCTAGTAATCACCTGAGTGTAGTGATAGCCACTCCATAAAAAGGCTACGGCCGGGGTGTGTGAGGCATTGGCACTAGAGTTGACAGTGAGAGCTTCCCCACAAACGGAGCGTAGCATTCACCTGAGTGCAGTGATAGCCTCCCCATAAAAAGGCTACGGCCGGGGTGTGCAAGGCACTGGCACTGGAGTGCAGTGATAGCCTCCCCATCAAAAGGCTACGGCCGGGGTGTGCGAGGCACTGACACTAGAATTGGTAGTGTGAGCTTCCCCACAAACGGGGCGTAGCAATCACCTGAGTGCAGTGATGGCTTCCCCACAAAAAGGCTACGGCCGGGGTGTGCGAGGCACTAGCACTGGAGACGGTAGTGGTAGCCTCCCCACAAAAGGGCTACGGCCGGGGTGTGCGGATCACAGCAGATACCTCGTCCGCATTGTTTTGGAGTATAGCGGAATCGCTCCACCGCATATTAAAATAAACATAAGGAAATAGTGGAATGTACTTGATTTATTTTATCTATTATACTACTTAGTGTTGTAATCACTAACGCGGAATTGCCTCCGCAGGTGTGCAAATACGAAAGTAGGTGATTGACAACCAGGGCATGGAGCAAAATAAATATGAGGACTCCTTTTATTATTTATTTGAGAAATAAGTGTGGCTACTGGGAAACGGTCTAAGACTGTGGGATCTTTATATATGTTTTGGTTAAATAAAAATGTTAGACATATTTACTTAATTGTGAGTAACACCTGGCCAGCTAGGCCCACAATGTTGTGACAAATGGCCGGGTCGTTACAGGTGGTATCAGAGCAAGGTTTCCTGAAAGCTCACATATTATGACTCAAGTACCTTGTTGAAGAGTCCAATATTTATCTTTCTCCAATAGGGTATGCCATTAGTGAATTAGTGGACTCACTAACAAACCTAAGTAATCATTGAAGAAAAAATATTTTTTTGAACATAACGGAATGTCGATGTGAACCGCAAAAGGAAGTTTCAGGAGATTCTGTGTCGACTATGTAAAAATTGCAATAAGATGCATTCAGGGTTATGCAGTGAACCCCGTCGGTGCTATGATTGCGGAAGGACGGGACACTTGCAAAATGAATGTCGTCTACCCCTGAAGCAACAACAGGAGTAGCCTGAGATCCCGAAGATATAATTAATCATTCTTATCATCTTGCTGTTATAATATTTCGGGGACGAAATATTTCTATGTTGGGGAGATTGTAAAAACCATGATTTTTATTACAAGACTCGAACCTAAATATTATGAAATAAATATGGATGAACCGATATGGTTGGTTATCAAGTCGACTGGTCATGGTTCGACTTAAGGTCACCTAGAAAATACCTATTCATGAATGGATGATGGGGTGTGAGAATTTAATGAAGGGGTCGTTGAACCTAAGAAATACCATTGGATGATGGGGTATGAGAATTTAATGAAGGGGCTCGTTGAACCTAGGAAATACCAATGGATGATGGGGTATGAGAATTTAATGGAGGGAATGGTATTCATGAATGGATGATGGGGTGTGAGAATTTAATGAAGGGGTCGTTGAACCTAAGAAATACCAATGGATGATGGGGTGTGAGAATTTAATGAAGGGGCTCGTTGAAGTGTATATATATGCAGGAGGAGGGAGTATTTCATCCCTCATCTCCGTCCCAGGCAACCTCCCCATTACTGTGTGAGTATTTCATCCCTCATCTTATTTATTTCCATTAGGATTCTTGCAAGCAAGGTTTGTTGAAGACGCCCTGCCAAGTTGCTAGATCTCCAGCGTCTTATGCATGGTCGATTGCTTAGTTGTTTTGTAAATGGACATGTTAATAATTAAATTATCAATCAGATAATGGGGATTTGGATAATGATAATTAATAATTAATTATCATTAGAATTGCTGAAAATTTAATAAGAAATGAAGACTAACATGAACTAATTACATCATTTAAAATTGATAGTATATTAGTCATGTAAGTTGCATGTAGGTTCATGCAAAATAAAATTATACTAATGTATAATTTTATGCCCTCATTCAGATTAGGGTTCACGGATCACAATCAGACAAAATCACAAGTCAGGTACGTATAATAGGTAGAACATCGTACTTTCCTTGTTGGTAGCCTAGGTCGGCTTGAGCCCAGATTCGACCACCATGCACCGAGTACAACCTGGGTCAAAGATATTGACTCAATCCGACACGGGGTCGTATTATGTGCGTAAATTGTGTAATGCATCGACATTGTTTTGGAGTAGTGATAGCCGCCCCATAAAAAGGCTACGGCCGGGGTGAGCGAGGCACAGCGATTCCTCCATCGCACTGGAGTACAGTGATAGCCTCCCCATAAAAAGGCTACGGCCGGGGTGTGTGAGTCACCAGCACTAGATTTGGCAGTGAGAGCTTCCCCACAAATGGGGCCTAGCAATCACCTGAGTGCAGTGATAGCCTCCCCATAAAAATGCTACGGCCGGGGTGTGTGAGGCACTAACACTAGAGTTGGCAGTGAGAGGTTCCCCACAAACAGGGCGTAGCATTCACCTGAGTGCAGTGATAGCCTCCCCATAAAAAGGCTACGGCCGGGGTGTGCAAGGCACTGGCACTTGAGTGCAGTGATAGCCTCCCCATAAAAAGGCTAGGCCGGGGTGTGCGAGGTGTAACACCCCAAATCCGGTTCACACTCGTGAACCGAACCGGCATGTTACAGGCCCCGGTTAGGTCGGCTAACCCGAACCTAACTCATGTGGATCCAATCTCGGCGTCTTAAGATGAAGATACGATCCATCATGAATGAATAAATACGACAAAATCCTAACATGGTACTACATGAATGACAAGCAATTCAAAATACACACCAATACAGTTACGATCAAAATTCTGAAATAAAACAGACAGGGTCTCCCCTAAAAGTGCGATTAGGGTCCACCCTGTCAAAATAATATATACAAGTATATAAGCATATATCAACAATTTCATTACACACAATCTGATATACTATAAGCTCATTCTGGAACTTGGGTCCTAACCCATCATACTTTTGCTGCGCTACTCTGATCATTTCATTTCATGTCATTGTCATGCATCAAACATTTAATCATGTCATTCACAAAATAATAACATAATAATACAATATTAAACATTCAGAAATCTAACATGTGTGTGCACAAGACCTCATTGCTCCTCCGTCCAAGCTGGCTCATCCATCTCGTGCTTATCACCTACATATATATAAGAAAAACGTCAGTAACAAGCGTTACTGGTCCGGAAAATAAAATAACTATAACAAACTGGCTATGAGAGCAAACTCTCATATGAAAGAAAACATCATACTTCCACATGAACACTCTGAAGGGCACTACTGAGGAGCCACTGGGCTGCAGACCCGGTAGCATCCCGAACTTACTGCTCTGCTGCTGGTACTGTGCTACTCTCAGCACTTCTTTTTCAGTACTTCTCGTGAAACTTTATCCTAAGCCCTCTCCTTACCTCCATATTTCTCCTGGCCTTGAGCACGAAGGCCGAGTACTCTCAGGCAGTCGCCTTTAGTACCCTTTGAACCACAAGTCCGGACATGCGCTGTACTAAACAGTACCCGTAAACCTCCACGTTCTCCGGGTGTGAGGAACTCAAACGCGGAGTTGTCAGGATCCCTCGGGAATGGAACAGTCCGCTGGCACTAATCCAGAGCCCGCTTTGACTGTCACGGCATCCTCTGCATGGTACGTGCAGTCGGTTTCTCCATCTCTCGTCTCACTGAAAACTCGATAAAACTATATATATAGGCCTGGGAAGGGATTCATATAATAGGCCCGAAGGCAACTTGTGGTGGATCTTGTTTTCGAAATCATCCTCGAGGGATCTCATCCTCGAGGGGTTATTAATCCGGAAATATTCGATTAAATGGCCCGAGTTAAGTGGGATCCAATAAAACGCCACTTAACCCGCCCTGCAGATAATAAAATAAACATACAATGGAAGAGCGTAAAACAAGACGAGTCCTAAACGGACCTGGTAGAAGCTCCAAGCGTGTCATCGCGCCTAGGCGGCGAGCTCCTACTCCGCACCTACACATCAAAACTAAATACTAACGCCCGCTAACTAAATGATGCATCAAACACAATGAACATCAATCACAATTCAATCATCAACATCCAGCAATAGTTAAATAATCATAAATTTAAATAATTCTAACTCATCCTAGTCATACCAATTTTATTGTGTTTTTCAAAGTTACGTCCTGATCACTTATCATGCTGAGACTCCTACCTCATTAGATCGCTGAACCTTCATTCACACTTAATCTCATCATGTAACTTATCATTTCATCCCTAATTAGTCATTAATCACATCACACACAATTATCATGCTCAACTCGATCTACCTCATTAAATCACTCCCTATTCATTCTCAATTAATTGCATCATGCAATCATCACTACACTCATACTCATATGTTTATCATGACAATTATTTAATTCTAGCATGTTATACTAACAATCATAATCAATTTTAAAGAAATCAATCGGAGGTAATTATACCTCACGTCGTCGGCAATCGGCGACGGTTAGGGTTCCGTCGCGCGCCTCGGAGCTCGAATTCGGCGCTCCTCGGCGTCCAAAGCTCGATCGGGCTCCACCGGGTGAGCCCCGCGGAAGATCCGGTGAATTCCGGCGAATTCCAGAAATTCCGATTTTCCGGCGGTTTTCCGGCAGTTGCTGGCGGTTTTCCGGCGACTTCCGGTGGTTTTCCGGCAACCATTGCCGGTGGTATCTACTAGCTGGATAGGGGTCATGTAGGGTACCCTCGGAACCGGCTCGACGAGCCCGACTCATCTACGAGGTCGACGCGGCCAACGGAGGAGGCGGCTCGCCGGAAAACAGCTAAAACAGAGCGGCGGCGTTGGGTCGCTAAATCCGGCCGGCCAGGGCGGCGATGCCCTCCGTTCCGGTCGGGGAGGGTCGCTGGGTGGTCGGTGGTGCTGAGGCGACCACTGGATGACGGCTGCGACGGTCGCCGGCGGCGCGAATCGGCGACGCGACCAAACGCAGCCGCGGCGCTAGGCGTGGCGATTCCGGCGTCGCGGCGGCCCGATGGTGGCCGGGCCTGGTCGGGGCGGCAGGGCGACGTCGTCGCCGAGCTGGGCGGCGTCGGTCGACGGCCGGGCGGCGCCGACAGCGGCGGCGGTGGCGCGCGAACAGGGGCGGCGCGGCACGAGGGTTTGGGCGTGGGGAGAAAAGGTCGTCGTGGAGGAAGAAAGGTTGGGTGGCAAACTTGTAATTAAGACTTGACTCGTCTCCGGCTCGAGTCAAATATAATAACTAGGTCATATTAAATCGTAAAAAAATTCATAAAAATCGGGAAAAATCCCGTAAAATCAAACAACACCACAATATTATAATGATATGCTCTATGACTAACAACCCACCCAGACTGCCCGAACGCGTCCTAACGCGGTAAACGGCCTAATACTAATTCTACGATCCACTATATATAAAAATAATAAAAAAAATGACTGGCATACTCTCATATATCTGATAACTCATTCTGTTCTGCTGTCTTCATGACGTTATCATCATATACTTGGGTACGCATGACCCTCATAGCTCATACACGCGACTGGCATCGGCTCGGTACACGTGTCCTGAAACTGACTCAACTCGAAAAAAATAACGGTCGACCCGACCGGTTCTGAATATAAAACCCTAACTCGAATCGTGGGTTTTACACGAGCACTGGCACTGGAGACGGTAGTGGTAGCCTCCCCACAAAAGGGCTACAGCCGGGGTGTGGGGATCACAGCGGATACCTCCTCCGCATTGTTTTGGAGTATAGCGGAATCACTCCACCACTTATTAAATTAAACATAAGGAAATAGTGGAATGTACTTGATTTATTTTATCTATTATACTACTTAGTGTTGTAATCACTAACGCGGAATTGCCTCCGTAGGTGTGAAGATATGAAAGTAGGTGATTGACAACCAGGGCATGGAGCAAAATAAATATGAGGACTCCTTTTATTATTTATTTGAGAAATAAGTGTGGCTACTGGGAAACGGTCTAAGACTGTGGGATCTTTATATATGTTTTTGTTAAATAAAAATGTAACGACCCAGCCCAAAGTACAACGTAATGGGCTAAGTCATTTCTTTAAAATGGGTACCCCGGAAGTTAAAGATCTCTAGTCCATTCCCACTTATAAACAGGATCTTCTCCCAGTAGGTATTAGATGTGGGACTAAGTTGAGGGATCTCACAATCCACCCACCTTAGGGAATTTTGTCCCCGAAATGCCTATTCTTGGGCCGTTGCTAGCCCCAGCCCATGACCTTTCTGGCCCGTGACAGGCAGCCTAGCCAACGTTTCTAATCCGGCCCACCATCTAACAGGGAACCAGGTCGGCTCTGATACCATTTGTAACGACCCAGCCCAAAGTGCAACGTAATGGGCTAAGTCATCTCTTTAAAATGGGTACCCCGGAAGTTAAAGATCTATAGTCCATTCCCACTTATAAATAGGATCTTCTCCCAGTAGGTATTAGATGTGGGACTAAGTTGAGGGATCTCACAATCCACCCACCTTAGGAAATTTCGTCCCCGAAATGCCTATTCTTGGCCCGTTGCTAGCCCCAGCCCACGTCCTTTCTGGCCCGTGACCGGCAGCCTAGCCAACGTTTCTAGTCTTGGCCCGTTGCTAGCCCCAGCCCACGACCTTTTTGGCCCATGACCGGCAGCCTAGCCAACGTCCCTAGTCCATCCCACCATCTAACACGGAACCAAGTCGGCTCTGATACCATTTGTAACGACCCAGCCCAAAGTGCAACGTAATGAGCTAAGTCATTTCTTTAAAATGGGTACCCCGGAAGTTAAAGATCTATAGTCCATTCCCACTTATAAACAGGATCTTCTCCCAGTAGGTATTAGATGTGGGACTAAGTTGAGGGATCTCACAAAAAATGTTAGACATATTTGCTTAATTGTGAGTAACACCTGGCCAGCTAGGTCCACAATGTTGTGAAAAATGGCCAGGTCGTTACAACGCCGACACCCCTCCCTTCAACCTGCCCAACATTTCCCCCTACCTGGTGCAGCCTCCGCCGAGGCCGGTCGCGGGCCAGATTGGAGCGACTGACCACCCCAGCCGAACTTGACACTGTCGTTGGCAGTCATCTCCGCCGCGGCCACCCTTGCCATCACCACTATTGGGTCGAGCTCACCAAGCTAGTGTTGACCCTTTCCCCCTATTGCCCTGCCAGAACAGTCGCAGGAAAACTGCCGAAAACTGCTAGAAAACCGGATTTGCTAGAATTTACGGAAGCTTCCGCCGAGCTCATCTAGTCAAACCCAAGCCAACTTCGGAAGCCTCAAGGTTCCGACTTCAAGATTCAAACCACGTGATGAGACCCTATCCATCGCCGATTGGTGACGACGCGCGAGGTATAATTTATTTTAATTTAATGATTTAAAAGTAATGATTATTATTTCAACATGTTAGGATGTTAGGATTGAATGATTGATGTGTAAGATATTTTTATGTTAATAAAAATATAAATATGTGTGATTGTGTGATATTAAAACAAATGCTAAGGAATTAATTAGGTAGACTAAATAAGTATTGTAATCTAATACAAGTTAGAATAGGAAAACGTATACTGATTATTATTGACGTGGGTTGATTGATGCATGGTTTATGTGAGTATGCTATAGGATGTGTTTATGCATCATGAGCGGCAGTTAGTATTTAGTTTGATGTGTAGATACGGAGTAGGAGTTTGCCGCCTAGGCGCGTGGACATGCTTGAAGCTTCTACCTAGTCCGTTAGGACACGCTTCTCATGTTTTATTGCTCCATTCTATCGGTGATTTGATTTCTAGATTGTTGGACGTGTCAGGTGGATGATTTATCAGACCCCACCTAACACGGATCATCTAGTCAATTATTTTTCAGAATTAATAACCCTAAAGGATGAGATCCCTCGAGTTTGTTTTTGAAAATAAAATCCACCCTAAGTTGCCTTTGGGGCATATTATAATAAATCTTGTCCCAGCCATTTAAATAATTTTTATAGGGTTTTTAGTGAGACAAGAGAACATGAAGGACGTGGAAGTTTACGGGTACTGTTAAGTGCAATGTATATCCGGACATATGGTTTAAAGAGTATTGAAGGCGCATGCCTGAGAGTACTCGGCCGTCTCAAGGCCAGGATAATTATGGAGGTTCAGAGAGGGCTTAGGTCAAAGGTTTCCCAAGAGTGGGATTAGAAAAGTATTGCCAAGAGTGGCACAGTACCAGCTAGATCAGGACGCTGTTGAGTTAGCTGCTCAATGGCTCCTCTGTAGTTGCCCTTATGAGAGTTCTGAAGAAGATATATGATTGTTTGCTTTCTATAAGAGTTAGCTTTCATGTTTAAGTTTGATATTAGTTATTTCCAGACCAGTGACAATTGTTGCTGATATTTTCTTATTATATATGTAGGTGAGGAATATAATTGGAACATGCCGGCCTTGACAAAGGAGTAGGTGCCGCGTTGACTTTTGCATATGATGTGATGTGGTTTGAATCATGATTGTGGATATACATGTTTGTGTATATGTGAATGTGTTCGTGAGGCCAGTATGCTCTAATAAAAATGTTTGGACTTGTTTTAGAAATTTTTTGGAAATGTTTTGGGAAATGTTCTAAATGTTCAAAAATGAATTGCTATACTAAGATGAAAATGAACCAAATGTGACAAGCATGATTTGCAGGTGGGCAAGACCCTCATTGCAACATGTATTCATGTTTTGAATCTTATTGTGTTGAAAACTATTGTTTTTATATATACTATACTGCGCTTTGTTTTAACATGTATTGTACTTTTATGAGAGATTCTATATGTTCTATTCGAGAATTTTTGCGTGAATTTTGTTTGTTATTTTAATCATTTTTGGTGTGACCATCATTTTGACATTTACATAGCATCTCATTCATACATTATTTGTGCATTGGCGGTGTAGTCTATCTTGAGACGTCGAGAGGGTTATATTTTAGCAGTGTAGGTTATTGGGTCAACCAAATTAGTCGGTTTATGAGTAATTTGATCCATTTTAATGGTTCCGGTCCGGGTTAAGAGTGAACCGGATTGAGGTGTTACAAGATTGATATAAGAGCCAACTCTTGATCAATTAAGATGGAAGATGTTATTATAGGTTTTGTGTGTGCAAAGCTGCTCCGTGTCTAGCTAACAGGTATGTTTGTTTCATTTACTTGTTTTAATTTACAGATTTCTCACCACATAGTTGAATGACAGTATGCACATGATTGATTAGTGAGTGTCAGTCGCCATGGTAAGACCAACTAGCAGGACTCTAATCAAGAATTCGTCTCCTTCTCCTCCTAGGTGTACTAGTCCTAGCCCAGTGAGACAACATCTAGTAGGCCGAGAGCCCAACCACCGTCAAGAGAACCCAACGTGCATGTTTCGACCAACCACTGTAGTGCTCGTAGTCACCAGACTGAGAGAGATGCGACCATTGCCCAATTGGTAGAAGCACAGACCAAGATATAAGAAAGCTAGGAAGAGTTCAGGAGAGAGCTTCATTAGATAGGCATGTCCATAGCCCGAGATGAGAAGAGGCTGATAGGAGATGACAAAGTATGAGGAGAAGCTCCTTCTCCCATGGGTTCCGCCACCACCTCCTCCTCCATCGATGCATTAGGGGACCATTCCTACAGCTCCCTTGATCGCTCCTCTTCAGACCGGAATAGGTATTAATGGCAGTGGACTTGCTGGAGTCAGTAGTAGAATGAGAGCAAGGGGTAGTATACCGACAGTGGCAGCATTGCCATTACAATAGCTTGAGGTAGGTGAGGGTTCGAACAGCTCTGCAGGTGTAAGGGATGCTAGGTTCTGGCAGTATGAGCATTATGTGAAAAATGGAGGATGCTCTTTCTTAGGGAAGCTTGATGTAGAAGAGGCATTCCTATAGATTTCTTCATCGATTGGTGTGTTTAAGAGTATGGCATGCCCGATGAAACATCGTGTCATGATTATCACAAGAGCACTCCAAGATGAGGCGAGAATCTGGTGGGATTCAGTCATGGACTCCACTTTTGCAAGTAGGTAACCTTAGGATGCTATCTAGGAAGAATTCAGAGCTAAGTTTGATGGAAGTTATTTCCCCCGAATGTCATAAAGAGCAAAGAGAGAGAATTTTAGACACTCAGGGAGGGACCCATAACTATATCACAGTATGAGGCCATATTCAAAGCATTAGAGAGGTTTGGACCCGACTTAGCATCGCTGAACGGTGGAGGATTGAGCATTTTTATGAGGGTTTGCAAAATGAAATTTGTGTAGCACTAGTTACAGAACATTTGCTACCTTCGGTGATGTGGTTCGAGCCATAGGTGGGACAGAACAAGTTGTGGTTACTCGACCTTGCCAAGAGCAGGTTTAGAGACAACAGCACGCTCATCGGTACCAACCTAGTCAGGAGGCACAACAGAGGTGCCGAACAGATGCTCCGGTCGCAATGAGAGCAATGGATGGATGGGTTTAGGAAGGTGGTCACCCAGCATGCCAGACTTATGGACAGAACCATAGAGGTATATGTGGAGTCGATACTGATGCATGTTTTAGATGTGGCCAGCCAGGACACCGGGCTATAGCTTGTCCAATTGCTCAATGCCAATAGGATGCCCTTCCAGCACCGACACAACAATTAGCTCTCCCAGCACCCCTACAACAACAACAATAGATAGGACACAAGGGACAAGGTCAGGGACAAGGAGGCAGAGGTCATAATCCACCAAGATAGCAATAGAGGGGCCAGGGTCAGAGAGGTATGATGGCTGTAGTGGTAGGATAGGCCAGGCAATAGACGGGCCCAGCATATGCAGCACCACCAGCATTGCCCGCCGCTCTAGGCCAGCAACAACAACAACATCAGCCATAGCAACAGCAGCCAGTGAGGATGTATGCAGCCACAGTTGAGGAGGCATTAGCAGACACAACTGTTGTGACAGGATGATAGAGTTCGATGTGATCTTTGGGATGGATTGGATGTCTAGGAAGAGAGCCCCTAGTAGATTGCCGGAAGAAGATGGCGACTTTTCAATGTAGAAGGCGCCTCTTCTTTTTAGGGTCAAGGCAGAAATAGAGAGAAAGGTTAGATCTCCTATTAGAATGCAGTGAGACAGTTGGATAGGGGTTGTGAGTTTTTGATGGCCTCTTTGGTGTTGGCTAAGTAGAATGGTTCAAGAGACAAACCCAGTGTTGAGCAGATTTTAGTTGTCAGGGAGTTTACAGATGTCTTTTTAGATGAGATCACCAGATTGCCATTGAAGGGAGAGGTTGATTTTGCAATAGATTTGATGCCCAGGACAACACCCATCTCTAGAACCCTGTATAGGAAGGCACTACTGGAACTCCTGGAGCTCAAGGAGCAATTACAAATGTTGTTGGATCAGGGTTTTATCCAACCAAGTGTGTCACCATGGGGAGCACCGGTGATGTTTGTGAAGAAGAAAGCTGGAAGTATGCGTTTGTGCATCACCTATAGGATGCTAAACCATATAACCATTAAGAACATATACCTTTTTCCTTGCATTGATAACCAACCTATTTGATCAGTTGAGCTCAATAACGGTCTTTTTGAAGATTGACATAAGAGCCGGCTACCACCAATTGAGGATTAGAGTTGAGAGATAAAGTTATTGCATATGCATCTGGTCAGCTAAAGGTGCATGAGCGTAACTACCTCATAATCTAGAAGTTGCATCAGTGGTTTTTGCCCTTAGAATATGGAGACATTATCTCTATGGGACTTTGTTCCGGCTTTTGACTGATCACAAAAGTCTGAAGTATATCTTCACACAGAAGGATCTGAACAGCCGACAGAGGAGATGGTTGGAGTTATTGTCTAATTATGAGATCAATATCTCATATCATGAGGGCAAGGCGAATGTAGTAGCAGACTCCTTAAGCAGGAGGCTAGTTTTAGACTCAGTGGGGATGGCAGCAATTTCAATGACTCTGATTAATACACACCAGAGGCAATTAGTGGGAATGATTACAAGACTCTCGATTCAGTCGAGTATCTTTGAGCAGATTAGAGCTATACAAAATGAGGATAAGCAGTTGGCTCGGCGCAAGGAATTCACAGAGATTTGGTCAGGGATGCAGATGGACTGGTCAAATTGAGAGGACGTCTTTCATTTCGGACATCATTGAGTATCCCGGACTTTGTAGGACTATTTTTCATGACACCCACACCTCGAGGTGCATAGTGCATCCGGGTGGAGTGAAGATGTATTGCAATGTTCGGAGTTCCTATTGGTGGCCAAGATTGAAGAGAGAGGTTTTTGACACCGTGGCCAGATGTTTGGTCTGTCAATAGGTGTAGGCTGAACGCATGCTCCCCTGTGGGACCTCACATCCATTGAAGACCCTAGAGTGGAAGTGGGAGAGTATAGCTTACGATTTTGTGGTCAGTTTGCCTAAGAATTGTTAGTAGAGAGACACAGTATGAGTAATAGTGGATCGACTAATAAAGTCTACACATTTTATCCCTATTAGAATGGATTACCCATTATCCACTTTGGCAACCTTGTATTGGGATGAGATAGTACAACTACATGGAGTCTTGTTAAAGATCATCTCAGATAGAGACCCACGATTCACATCCAATTTCTAGAGGGCTCTATAGGCAGCCATGGGCATAGAGTGGAATTTCAGCACTGCCTTCCACCCACAAATGGATGGGTAGTCTAAAAGAACTATTCAGATTCTTGAGGATTTGCTTGGGGCTTGTATGCTAGATTTTGTCGTCACCACCATTGGGTCGAGCTCGCCGAGACGGTACTGACCCTTACCCCCTATTGCCTAGCTGGAACATTTGCCAAAAAATAGCTGGAAACTACTGGAAAATCGGATTCGCTAGAATTTGGATCTTCAGCTAAGCTCATCTAGCCGAACCCGACCCAACTTCAAACACCTTAGGGTGCCGAATTTGAGCCTCGAACTACGTGACAAAACCCTATCCGTCACCAATTGTCGATGACACGTGAAGTATAATTTATTTGAATTTAATGATTTAAAAGTAATAATTATTAGTACAACATGCTAGGACGCTAGATGGAATGATTGATGTGTTAGATATTTTTATGTTAATAAAAATATGAATATGTGTGATTGTGTAATATTAAAATGAATGCTAAGGAATTAATTAGGCAGAGTAAATAAATATTGTAGTCTAATGTAATGTAGAATAGGAAAACTTATACTAATTAGTATTGATGTGTGTTGATTGATGCATGGTTGATGTGAGTATACTATAGGATGTGTGTATACATTATGAGCACATGTTAGTATTTGATTTGAGGTGTAGGTATGGAGTAGGAGTTTATTGCCTATGCGCATGGACATGCTTGAAGCTTCTACCAGGTCCATTAGGACACTTCTCAAGTTTTATCGCTCTAGTCAATCGGTGATTGATTTCTAGATTATCGAATGTGTTAGGTGGATGATTTATTGGACCCCACCTCACTCGGGTCATCTAGTCGATTATTTTTCAAAATTAATAACCCTCGAAGATGAGATCCTTCGAGTTTATTTTTTTAAAAAATCCACCTCAAGTTGCCTTCGGGCCTATTATAATAAACATCGTCCCAGCCCTATAAATAATTTTTATTGAGTTTTCAGTGAGACAAGAGAAGGTGAATCAACTCGCACGTACCACAAGCGGGTGCACAAGCCAGTTAAAGGGGACTTTGGATTAGTAAGTGGACGGTTCCATTCCCGAGGGATCTTGATAACTCAATGTTTGAACGCCTCACACCCGGAGGACGTGGAAGTTTACGAGTACTGTCAAGTACAACATGTGTCTAGACTTACGATTCAAAGAGTACTGAAGGCGCATGCCAGAGACTACTCAGCCTACCTGCTCAAGGCCAGGAGAAATATGGAGGTTCAGAGAGGGCCGAGGACAAAGGTTTCCTAAGAGTGGCACAGTACTAGCTAGATCAGGATGTTGTTGAGTCAACATCTGAATGGCTCCTTTGTAATTACCCTTATGAGAGTTCTGAGGAAGATATATGATTGTTTGCTTTCCATGAGAGTTAGCTCTCATGTTTAAGTTTGAAATTAGCTATTTCTGGACCAGTGACAATCGTTGCTGACGTTTTCTTATTATATATGTAGGTGAGGAATATGAATGGAACATGTTGGCCTTGACGAAGGAGTAGCGATTGCATTGCACCACATACTTGACCCCACATCGACTTTTGTGTATGATGTGATGTGGTTTGAATGATATTTGTAGATATACATGTTTGTGTCTATATGAATGTGTTTGTGAGGCTTGTATGCTCTGATAAAAATCTTTGGACTTGTTTTACAAATGTTTTGGAAATGTTTTGGGAAATTTTTTAAATGTTAATGAATGATTTGCTATGCTGAAATGAAAATGAACCAAATGTGATGAGCATGATTTGCAGGTGGGCAAGACCCTGATTGTAACATGTATTAATGTTTTGAATATTATTGTAGTTAAAATTATAATTTTTATATATACTATACTATGTTTTGTTTAATAGCATGTCCCCTTATTAAACTTTTAGGGGAGATTTTGTCTATCTTATTCTAGAATTTTTGGGTGAATTTTGTTTGTTATTTTAATTATTTTTGGTGTGACCATCATTATGACATTTATGTAGCATCCTGGTAGGGTTTTGCATCTCATTCATACCTTGCTTGCGCATTAGCAGTGTACTCCATCTTGAGACGTCAAAAAGGTTATATCGTAGCATTTTGGTTTTTGGGCCAGCCAAATTAATCAATTTACGAGTAATTCGATATATTGTAACAGTTCCGGTCTGGGTTAAGAGTGAAGCAGATTGAGGTGTTACATGTTCTTTGATCATGATTGAATTGGCACTCAAGTACATATTATAAATATATTATTTGCGGAATTGGTGGAGTTTTTTATCTTTGTGGAATTGGTAGAGTTGTTGTTAGATTAACTATTACTATTTTTTGTTGGTTGTTAGGTATAAAATTATAAGTTTATGGGTTAATAAATTGTTGATCAACGTGTTGATATAATTAACTTTTTGGCATAACTAGTTTTGGCTTCCCTTGCATTGAATTTGTTTTAGTAATTAAATAATTAATAAATCATTATTGGGTGCATATAAGTAATCAACTAGTTGATTAATTATTTGTCGTAAGATTTATTTTATGGTTGTATTTCTTATCCTGTAGGTGTCATCATCACGCATTTAATTAGCGAAGGAATTATATTTAACATGTATAATTTAATTGTGGTTCCCCATAATAGGATTTTTATAATGTTTGTGGTTCCCTATCAGATTCCAGGTCCCATAATAAGTGATGAATTTGAATAATTTCAAGATTGTCATGATCGCCCATACTCACGTGCTTTGAACACGACTAGAATAAAAGAATTGGTCCTGGCCTAATAAAGAGGTGCCAAGTACAGGGACTCATTATGGAATGGTTATTGCATCCCCCCATTGCATATGCACATGGGGGCGGTGAGAATCCTGAGAGTTGATGATTTTGCCCCTGCTTTGATACAGAGATGGACTGATACAGAGATGGTGAGTCCATGTAGATCCCACATCGAAATCATAAGTTGCATTAGTGGCATTTTGTACATATGCAGGTTAATTTGTTGAAGGGGGCTCTTGAATGGCAGGATCCGACATAAGTTTTAGCTAGCCACCAAGCCTATGTCTAGTCCAATCCACTATCCAGTGTAGCCGCGGGTCCGCTTTAATATTTTATATATTGCTTCAAACTTCATGTCGGTTGATATGGCTTGCAAACTATAAGTGGATTTATAATTATAGAAATGTCGTTGATAATCCATTGTATTATGACAGTGAAAACAGGACCAAGTGTGGTTGAAGCTGCTATGGGATTTGCCCAACGTACAAAGGTGCTTGCATAAGGAGGCTATGAGAAAATATTTCAGCGGACATTTGACAAAGTCCCCGGAGAAAACCCGCAAAATTAATTTGCTTGCTATTTACCCACGTCAGCAGGCCCAGTCACGGGTATGCTATATCTCTCAACTGCAAAGCTGGCATTCTGCGGTGACAGGCCTCTGTCTTGCAAAGAGATGGAATGGAGCTATCAGAAGGTAATAATTATATCTCCGGAACTTAATTTTTGGATTTTGGATTAAGGTGTTACAACAACAGTTTTATCATTTATATAATTTGATTCAAAATTAAAGTTATAACAACAAGTGGTATCAAAGCTAGGTTCATATTAAATCATTAAGGATTATTTAATAAACTCTTATTTGGAACTATCTAGTATCATATCACATCCAAATCTAATGATTCAAAATCTCAAAATAATACTAGTTTGTAAGAGAGAATAAATCGATATGGTCTTCAACCTATTCGGAGTTTTCCAAAATTCAGTACTAATTATTGTCATTTTACAAATTGGATTAAAGGAAAATACAAGAACTTTGTATATGAGATATTTATTTTTAAATCAAGGTCCTCTTTTAGTAAAATATCAAGTACAAAGTTACAATAGGTTATAATTTTAGAAATTTTCAAATAAAGATACTTTTATAACCTTTTTCAGTTTTTTGTTATTTATATTCAGGATTATTAAATTTAAATTATGGTTCAGATATAATTAATATTTTAAAATTTATTAATGACTACAATATACTACCAAAGAACCTCTTTTGTGGAAATTAATTTATTTTTTAATATTAAGACAATTGTGGGTATTTGATTTATGTGAATATTAATTAGCCTAAAAGAATATTAATATTTGACAGAATTATATATTTATTTATACTAATAAATATGGGATAAATATTAAGATTCTATGTGAATAATAAATCGGCCCAAAAAAAGGTTTATTATTTGACAATATTTATTGTCCATATTTAATTACTACATTAAGATTACCACTTATAAATTAATATTTTTGTCCAAAGACTAAATATTAATGTTGTGCTAGGTATCTATTGATGGGATTAACCATTGTTTGAATTATTAATCTTATTATGTGCATGTTATTTTGTTATATTTTCAGTTAATCAATCTGTTTATATGATTTCTGGCAACATCAATTCAGTTCCAATGCTTAAAGATAATTTTAAGGATTGGAAAAAGAGCGTGATGATCGTTCTCGGCTGTATGGATCTTAACCTTGCATTAAGGACTGAACAACCTGCTTCTCTTACGGAGAAAAGTTCTATGAGGAAAAATGGGACATTGAGAAGTGGGTAACATTTAAATCGCATGAGTCATATGATTATGAAACGTGGAATTTTAGAGACCTCTAGGGGTGATGTGTCTAAAAAGGTTACTACAGCCACTGAGTTTTTAAAGAAATTGAAAAGTGTTTTATAAAAAATAATAAGGTTGAAACAAGTATACTTTTATTGAACTTGATTTCAATGATGTTCCAAAGCAAAATAAACATAAGAGAGAACATTTTAGAGATGTCAAACATTTTAGAGTTCCAAAGCACTAAAGTTAGAGCTATCTGAGGATTTGCTTGTGCATTTTGTTTTAATTTCTCTTCCGGCTTGATTTAGTCAATTCAAGGTCAGTTACAACTACCAAAGGGACAAATGGACTCTTAATGAGCTCATTTCTTATTGTGTCCAAGAAGAAGAAAGGTTGAAGCAAGCATAGGCTGAAAGTGCTCACTTAGCTAGCACCTATCAGGACAAAAATAAGAACAGAAAGAGGGCTAAGGAAGCTAGTAATAGTTCTCACAAGCAACAACAAAAGAAAGAAAATTAGGCTTCTTGCTATTTATTTTATGATAACCCTGGACATATGAAGAAGGAATACACTAAGTATTACGCTTAGCGTATAAAGAAAGATCCATTTCTTAATTTTATTTATTCTAAGGTTAATTTAGCTTCAGTGATAATACACACTTGGTGGCTAGATTCAAGAGCTATTATTCACATAAGTTTGTCAATGCAGGGTCGCATGAGTTGCCAAAAACCAAATGATGTTGAAAGATTCATCTATATAGTTGATGGCAAATCAATTGCAGTTGAAGCAATAAGGACTTTTAGATTATTATTGAAGACATGATATTATTTGGATTTAAAAGAGACATATGTAGTACCGTTGTTTAGACGGAATTTGGTTTTTATTTCTATGTTGGACAAATTTGGTTAGTCTTGTTCATTTAGAAATAATAAGTTTAGTCTTTTTTTCTAAATTTAAATATTGTGGGTATGGGTCCCTTGTCTTTTTATGGTAATCTATATTTACTTGATACTATTGCATCTTTTAATGGAACTTTATATGAGGGTTTACATGGTAAGAAAAGAAAATTAACCAATGAGAATTTTATTTTACTGTGGCACAAGCGTTTGGGACACATTTATAAACAAAGAATTGAACGACTTATATCAAATGGAATTCTTGATTCTCTTAATTTATCAGATCTTTAAGTATGTGCTTTGTGCATTAAAGAAAAACAAACAAATATAAGGAGACTAGGTGTTAATAAATCTTCAAGCATCTTAGAACTAATACATACGGACATTTATGGGCCATTTCTTAGAGCTTTGTGGAATGGTTAACAATATTTTATTACGTTCATAAACGATTATTCTTATGAGATCCCTCAACTTAGTCCCACATCTAATACCGACTGGGATAAGATCTTGTTTATAAGTAGGAATAGACTATAGATCTTTAACTTGGTTAACCACTTTTGAAGAGATGACTTAGCCCATTACGTTGCACTTTGGCCGGGTCGTTACAAATGGTATCAGAGCAACCTAATTCTGTGTTAGCTGGCGGGCTGGATTAGGGACGTTGGCTAAGGCTGCCGGTCAAGGGCCAGAGAAGGACGTGTGCTGAGGCTAGCAACGGTCCGAGTGTAGGAATTTCGGAGACTAAATTTCCTAAGGTGGGTGGATTGTGAGATCCCTCAACTTAGTCCCACATCTAATACCAACTGGGTTTAATAAGTGGGAATGGACTATAGATCTTTTAACTTGGTTAACCACTTTTAAATGAAATGACTTAGGCCCATTACATTGCACTTTTTGGCTGGGTCGTTACAATTCTAGTTATGGTTACCTTTATCTCATTCATGAGAAGTCTTAAGCATTGGACGTGTTTAAAGCATATAAGGCTAAAGTTGAGAACCGACTTGACTAAACTATTAAGGCTATCAGATCTGACTGTGGTGGTAAATACTATGGTAGATGTTACAGCCTTAGTCCATGGACGCACCGGGGTCTAGGATTTGGCAGTTGTTCCTAGGAACGCTGGGTCCGAGATAGGTAGCAGGGGCTATTTGAGTGGTGAAATAGCTGACAAACGCTAACATGTCTTATAGCTGTAGGGTGACAAGCTGTCGAGCATGTGGCTAAGTTCGAGACTAAGAAACCTCAAGATGGCGCTAGTTGGGTGCTGGTGAACGAGCAACATGACAAGGCGTTGTGGGTGTGTCAGTGTATGTGTCGGCAGAGCGAGGTTGAGGGCAACCAAGCATGCCGAGCACTGCCAATCATCCTACCAAGCATGGATGAGTAGTGCTCAGCAAAGTATTGAGCAGTGCATACCCAGAGTACCGACCAGTATGCCGAGTAGTGTGTCAGGCAGTCCAGCAGTATTGAGCATGAGTACCAGTACTGGGTGTCGGCATGGGCATGCAGCGTGCGCAAGCATGAGTGAGCTTGATCGGTAGCAGGTGCTGGTAGTGTTCAGCATGTAGCGGTAGCGGTGCACGAGCGCTGGTGCGTGGGGGCAGGAGCGTGCCGAGCAAAATAGCGGTCCAGCAGTATGAGGGCCAGCGGTAGTGTATTCTGCAGTAGCGTGTTCTGACACTTGGGCTAGAAGTGTGGCACAAGGGGCCAGCGGTAGAACAAGGGGTAGGAGCGTGGCACAAGGGGTCCAGCGGTAGCATATTCTGACACTTGGGCTAGAAGTACGGGACGTGCTGGGAGGTTGATCGAGTGTTCGAACATTGGCTGGGGTCGAGCCAGGAGGCGAGACTGGATAACTAGTGGTGCAGCCAAAGGATTGGGTGAAAGTTTGTTGCCAATAAGATACAGTATCTTGGGAGATCACGATATCTTATCACCATGCACGAGCAAGGGTTTTGCAACTAACTCCCGGAAGGGATAAACATGGATGAATCCAGCTGGCATTGTGGTTGTAAGCACAATAACGCGGCATATCTTAAGGCAATCTTCTGGAGAAAATATTTGGGACGAGATATTGGTTTATCTGGAGTATGGGGATGAGCACGTGAGGATTTTCCATATATTGGAGAGGGCCAGACTTGAGAAAAGGAAGAACGCTGGAGTTTTGTTCTGGTACAAAGTTTGTGTCTTTCCTGTGGAGTGGAGAGAAACCTCATCAGTGAGGAAACAATGTGAAGTACTGCAGGTCAGTTCGTGGGAATTGGATCATCACAAGGGACGACTGCATTGGGTGGTTGAAGTTCGCCTAAGGATCAAGGTACAGCTTTAGTTCATCTACAACCCATTTGCAATTACTAGCTGAGTGTTTTGCATGTAAACAAGTTGGTCGTGGGCAACAACTTGGGGTGATCGGTATTTGGGTGGTATTTAGGTGATCGATCCCTGTGTGGCTGCATACTACGTACTTGGCCAATTATCATTGCTGGTGTGTTGATTGGTCGTAATTTGCTTACCAATAGCCGATCAGCGATATCGTGGTGCTGGCCAATTGAGTGCTTGTATTGTGATCATTGTTTGCTGTTGGTCGCAGGATTGAGCAGGAGCCTCGTGGGAGCCTCGTGCCGCTAAATTGAGACGTAATTGTGTGTCGCTATGTACAGCGGCAGCACTGGGCTTCAGGGGTTGCTTCGTGTCATTGTTTGGAGTGGTATTTTGTTGCGTGCTGATTGGAAGGCTGGTGTTTCATGGACTGGAACATGCCATGTGGTATGCTTTTGTGGCGAAAAATTTTGCTCCAGTTCGATGCCCGTGACAAAGGTATCAGAGCCTAGGTTTCGGTTGAACCAGGGGTTGACGAAGCACATCTTGTGAAGTAGTGCACATTCTTTTCGAGGGAAAGGCACTCACGTACTACCGTTGGACCAATCTGATATGGACACACGATCTACCGATGCTCTCAGGGAGAGAGTGGCATGATTGGAAGTGCTGGTAGGAGGGCCTACCAGTGTTCGAGACGGACATATTGCCTTGGACAAACTACAATCCTTGGCAGAAGGGTTGTGGGACTTGAATTCTCGGTTTACCACTTGGGCCGAGTCCAGTCATGGAAGGGGTGAAATGATGGAGATGGGTGGTCTCCAGGCTGTAGTAGAGGCATTGCATACGAACGTTGCTTTGCTGAAGCAAGTGTGGATGAGGCAGCCTCAACAAGGTATTGCTGATCATGCAGCACAAGAAGCCATTCTGGGAAGGCTGAAAGTGCCAGAGCCAAAGAAGTTTGAGGGTACTAGATCGGCCAAGGATCTAGAGAACTTCATATGGGACAAGTTTTGATGGCCAGCATGTTTATGACAGGGGATGCCAAGTTATGGTATCGTTGCCACGCCGAAGAAGATGATGCTACTGGTCGACCCCGGATTGAGACTTGGGAGTTCCTTAAAAGGAGCTTCGAGAGCAGTTCTTGCTGACCAACACTACAAGGGTGGCGAGGTCTCGATTGCAACGGTTGAGACAAACGAGAATAGTGAGGGAGTATGTCAAAGACTTCAGCTCTTGTCTCCTCGACATCAAAAATATGTCTGAGGATGATAAGTTATTCAACTACATTAACAGTTTGCAGTCATGGGTGCAAATGAAACTTAAGAGGCAGAAAGTATAGGATTTGCCTGCAGCTTTGGTGGCAGTAGACGCTCTGGTGGATCTCAAGCCGGCAACCAGTAATACAGATAATGTGCAGGGCAAGAAATCCCAGAGTGGTCAGGGCAGCCAGCGGGATGGCAAGAGAAAGCCGTCTAGTTGACCAAAGAAGAAGTGGCAGAACTTCAGGGCAGGAAATCAGAATCGGAAGGTGGCTAATGCAAAGAAGTCTGGATGTTTTTTGTACAATGGTCTACATTTGGCTAGGGAGTGCCCAACCAAGGGCAAGCTGAGTGCCATGGTAGCTGAGGCAAACCGGGACCAGGAGGACATGGGGCCTTCTGCTCGAGCATCTACCCTTCAGTTACTCGGAGCGTTGAGAGGTGGACATGCAGCTTGAGGGGGAGCTGATTTGATGTTTGTTCCATGTGTAGTGAATGGGAGGAAGGTTTCAGCCTTGATCTATACTGGTGCGACGCACAATTTTGTCTTTAAGGGGATGGCTATGGAGCTAGGGAGGAAGACTGGGACCAACACTAGCATGATTCAGGCAGTTAATTCTTAGGCAAGGCAGGGGATGACATCTCTAGGAATGTTGAACTGTGCTTGGGGGAGTATGAGGCCGAGTGGATCTCATGGTCATCGAGATGGATGACTTTGGTTTGATCCTCGGCAATGCTTTCATGGGACCTGCTGGAGTGGGAGTGTTCCCACAATTAGGAGGTATACTGATCATGGATAAGGTGGGTGCAAGCTTTGTCCATGGCAGTGGGAGGCCTTTTGGGGTTGAGGACCACACTTTTGGAAGTGAGAACTTGTCGGCAATGCAAGTGGCTCGAGGGTGCAAACGGGGCGCCTTGACTTATCTTGCTCTTATGGTGGAGGTCCAGCCGGACAATGTGGTGGTGCCGGACAAACTGCAGGGGTTGTTGGATGAGTATTCTGACGTTATCCGGAGTTTGGGGATGAGCATGTGAGGCTTTTCCATACATTGTGTCACGACCCGCCCTAATCAGCCGGGGGTTACTCATAAACATAAATGAGGTAACAATAACATTCAAAAACATGAATCGTAATACGGCAAATAAGTCTAGAAATTTATAAGTAATAAAAATAAATCATGTTTTGATAGCATGTCACAATACGTAAAATAAATTAACTAGGTGAGTACAAAGTCCCACAGTCTCTAACCCTTTCCCATAGCCACATTTATAACACAAGAGAATAAAAGGAAATCCAATTTATTATCAATTCACCAAACCTAGGTTAGTAAAAGAACCACCAACCACACTCTTAATCCTCAGTCTGAAGCTGCTCACCTGCGGAGGCAATTCTGCGTTAGTGATAAAACCACTAAGCTGCATAATTAAATGAAACAAGTCAATATAATCCCTATTATCATTTCTCGAGACTTTTAGTAGTTATGAGCCTATGCTGAGCTCCAATTATGATGGGAGGGGTGGCCACCCCATCCAACTATAATCCCATGCACGCGCACACACGCTACGTGGCCCACGGCCTATAGTTACCAATATTTGCCATTGACTCACCCTCTCAGTATCACAAGTTCATAATGAGGCGTCTTGTGCCACTGCACCCTGTCACCCCTTTCGGCATGGGGGCAGGTATTTAATCTTTCAGGGGGTGCTGCCTTATGTCGAATTGAGTCAATTCATTAACCCCGATTGCGCTCGGCGCATGGTGGTCGGATATGAACTCAAGTCGACCAAGACTCCCACATAGTAATTTTTAAAGGGTGCAGCCTCGTGTCAGACTGAGTCAATTCCTTGACCCTAGTTGCACTCAGTGCATGGTGGTCAAATCTGGGCTCACGCCGACCAGGGCTGCCAAAAAGGGAAAATACAACATTTCAAATAATTATACGGACCTGGATAGTTAGTAAGTGAACCTGCAGCCGTGACCAACGATCCTAATCTGAACGAGAATATAAAATTATACATAAGTATAATTTTATTTGAGTAGAAATGCATGCAACTAAATGACTTAAATATATCATTATTAGAATTCGACAACATAAAGCATGCAACATTCAACAATATTAAATATTAAATTCTCAACATTTACAACAAGTCTAGTGAGATAATTAATTATTCATGTGACATAATCATTTAAGTCATACTTTACATTTTAAATTAATTATTTAAATCATAATTCACACTTCACTAATGATAAAATAATTATTAACTTATGAACAAGTATTTAATTACTATTATTAGTATATTTTCCTTTGAGATGATAATTACTTAACCACGATCTTGATGATTTAGTTTACAGTTTTAATTTTTAATCACTATCATTATTAATAGCCATTTAGTGAGTACTAGATACTCAATTCATTGAATAAAAGCTTTGGTATACCTATAATAATCTATTAACTTTTTATTAATTCAGAATATTTAAGTAGCAATTAATTAAGTCGTTCGATTAAATTATTTAAAATGATTTGTATTATCCTAATTCAAAGATACTACTAATACAATTATTTTAAATTATTCAACTCAATAAAGGTTCGAACTTTATTTATTTTCATTATGCTAATTAGGTTCAACGCTTATGATTTTTACACGATTATAGTTTAATAACTCATTTTCTACCTTACTAACTCGTTATTAAAATAATCACTTTATCTACCTAGTATTAAATTTAATATGGTAAAGGTGAAATCTTTATTTCATTAATCACTTATATCCATCCGATTTAAATTAATAGCTTATAGTACACTGATTAATTATCAATAGTTTATCATTACCGTATTTTTTATTACTCATGGCAATTTCGTACAATAATTAATTAGTTTAGCAACTGTAACCCATAACCATTAGAATAATAATTTTTAAGGATTTATTACGAGTTAGTATTATTTTTAACTCGAGCCGGTGTCGAGTCAAGTTTTATTTACGAGTTTGCCACCAGAGGGATTCTTCTTCCCTGCCGACCCTTCTCTTCTCCAAACTTCATCTTGGCACAAAACCAGATCACGACCTTCACTAACTGCAACCTTCCCCAACAATCTAATTGAACAACCATATAGAGCATCCCAACCAAGCATCAATAACAAAATAAAAATAGCCAGAGAGGAAGCCTAAAGTTCGTGTTTTACAGTAGCCATCCAAGGCGACCACCGTCCTGCACCAAGGCACATGACGCCTGGCCAGCAGCACCACCGGGAAAGCTTCCCTTCTCCCCGCATGACAACCCACACCATCAAGGCTGTGAGCATGCACAGCGTGAGCCTTGGCCGATGAACTGATATGGATGCCTAACTTGACAAGCACCGAAGGAACAATCCCAAACATGAAACTATCCCCCACAGCGTTGCCCATAATCCTAAACCAAACAATTACATACCATAGAACGTTGATGAAGCAACAGAAATAGCAAGGCGATCATGACTTGATGAAGCAGCAAAATTAGTATGGCGATCATGAATTGATGAAGCAGCAGAATTAGCATGGCGATCATGGAATGCATGCTTACGGGAAAACAAAACAGTAACTATAAAATGAGCAAAAGAAGGACAAGGAAAGCATACCGAACAGGACACGAAGACGAGATGTAAGAACACCACCTAGAGAGGGGAGTAAGAGGAGAGAAAGGAGAAGAAAATGGGAAGTAGGCGGCTAGGGTGAGGAAGACGTCCCCTCACAAAAAATGACAGCTAGGGTATGGGAAAACACCCCAACACCAGACTTTAACTAGGAGTGAGTGAAATATAATAATAATAATAATAATAATAATTTCTCCAACGTTCCATCCTTCCCAGACCGAGTCAAATATTTTTAAACAACATAAATATATTTTTCTTTCATGATCTTTACACATTGGAGAAGGCCGGACTTGAGAAAAAGGAAGAACGCTGGAGTTTTGTTTTGGTGCAAAGTTCTTGTCTTTCCTGTGGAGTGGAGAGAAACCTCATCAGCAAGGGAACGACGTGAAGTATTGCAGGCCAGTTAGGGGAATTGGATCTTCACAAGGGACGACTGCATTGGGTGGTTAACAGTTCACCTAAGGATGGAGGTACGACTTTAGTTTTTTACAACCCGTTTGCAATTACTAGCTGAGTGTTTTGCATGTAAATAAGTTGGTCGTGTGCGACAAGTTGGGGTTGTGAATGTGAGGACATATTGTGAGTGGGGGCTCTTTGTTCTCGCTGCTCTTTTAGGGAGAAGAGTTAAACATCGTGGGGTTGCATGTCCACGGTGTCAAGAAATCATGGTAGGTTGATTACTTGTTTCCTTGTTCTTGTTTAATTGATTCAAGGTTGGGACAGGGGTCCCGTAATTGGTGGTGTCGGCATCTGAATTTGGTACTGGCAACCAATCCTGCGATTCCGGGACTTGGTTGAAATACTGAGCAGGGGTGATCAGTATTTGGGTGATCGATCCCTTGTGCATACTATGTACTTGGCGAATTATCATTGCTGGTGTGTTAATTGGTCGTAATTTGCTTACTGGTAGCCGATCAACGATATCGTGGTGCTAGACAGTTGAGTCCCGGTATTGTGATTGATGTTTGTTGTTGGTCGCAGGATTGAGCGGGAGCCTCGTGTCGCTAAATTGAGCAGTAGCTATGTGTCACTATTTACAGCAGCAATGCCGGGCTTCAGGGGTTGCTTCGTTCCATTGTTTGGAGCGGTATTCTGTTGCGTGTTGATTGGAAGGCTGGTGTTTCAGGGATTGAAACACGCCACACAGTGTGCGTTTGGGGTGAAAATTTTGCTCTAGTTCGACACCCGTGATAGTAGATATGATAGATCAGGTGTACAATGTCCAAGACCATTTGCCAAATTCCTAGAAGAGTACGGAATCGTCCTACAATACACAATGTCAAGTACTTTTAGCACGAAGGGTGTTGCTAAGAGACGAAACCGAACATTAAAAGACATTGTTGAAAGTATGATTACTCATACTACTTTACCTGATTCACTCTGGGGTGAGGCACCAAAGACAGCAGCATATCTTCTTAATTGAGTATCAACAAAGACAACAACATATCTTCTTAATAGAGTATCAACAAAGGAAACAACTAAGATCCCTTATGATTTGTGGACTGTAAAATAACCCAGTATTAAGCATTTATGCATTTACGCATTTGGGGTTGTCCAGTTGAGGTAAGGCCTTATAGGCCAAATGAAAGGAAAGTGGACTCAAGAACAATTAGCAGCTATTTTGTTGGGTACTCTGAACTGTCTAGAGGGTATAAGTTTTATGATCCCACAACAAGGTCTTTCTTTGAGGCAGGAAATGCCCATTTCTTTGAGGATGTTGAGTTTGGAGGGGGAGATGAAGTTAGAGACTTTGTCTTTGAAGAAGAATCTATTTCTCTTCTCATGATTGTTCTTGACAATAATCAGGATCATATTCCTAATGTAATTCAAGAAACAATACCAGAATTACAAGGCAATGTCGAGGATCTCCCTAATCACAATCATCAAGTTATATTTGAAGAGGAAGCTCAACAGCCTCAAGAGTAAATGCCATTGAGGAGATTCAAAAGGGAAAGGAGAAATGCAATTCCGATGATTATATCATCTTTCTCCATGAACCTGATGATAACATTGGAATGATGGAAGATGATCCAATCGACTTTCATCAGGCCATGAAGAGTTCTAATTGTCAAAAGTAGATTGATGTCATGAATGAAGAAATGAAGTCCATGAAAACTAATAACGTTTGAGATCTTGTTCCATTGCCTGAAGGTACAAAACCTATTGGTTGTAAATTGATATTTAAAACCAAGAGGGCTTTGAAAGGTGATGTAGAAAAATATAAGACTTGTCTTGTTGCGAAGGGTTTTACTCAAAAGGAAGGCATCGATTATAATGAGACTTTATCTCTAGTTCCATTGAAGGACTCATTCAGAATAATTATGGTATTATTGACACATTTTAATCTTGAGTTACATCAGATGGATGTAAAGACTACATTTCTAAACGGTGCCATTGATGAAACAATTTATATGGTGCAACTAGAAAATTTTATATTAGGAAATTCAAAGAATATGGTTTACAAATTAAAGAAATTCATCTATGGACTTAAAAAGGCTTCTCGTCAATGGTATCACAAATTTCATCAAGTTATTCTCTCGTTCGGTTTTGAGATGAATGTAATTGATAATTGTGTATATAATAAGTTAGTGGGAGTAAGTATATTTTTCTGTCCATATATGTTGATTATATATTACTTGCTAGCAATGATATAGGTTTCTTACACGAAACCAAGAGATTTTTATAAAAGAAATTTGAAATGAAAGATCTTAGAAATGTGTTTTTTGTATTATGAATTCAAATACGTCGAGATCGCTCTCAAAGTATACTTGGATTATCACAAAAGATCTATATAGAAAAAGTGCGTAAGAGATTTGGCATGCAAGGTTGTAAACCAGGAGATACCCCTGTTTCTAAAGGAGATAAATTTAGTCACAATTAATACCCTAAAAATAATATAGAAGGAAAGGAAATGTAAAAGATTTCATATGCTTCAGTTATGCTCAAGTATGTACACGTTTAGATATTGCGTATATTGATAGAATATTGGGCAGATATTTAAGAAATCCAGGATTGTATCATTGGAAAGCAGCCAAAGAGTCATGAGATATCTTCAGAGAACAAAACATTACATGCTTACATATCAAAAGTCAAATCAACTTGAGATCATTGGGTATTCTGATTCCGATTTTGCTGGATGTCAAGATAGTTGCCGATCCACTTTTGGCTATGTCTACCTGCTTGATGGAAGAGCTATTTCTTAGAGAAGTCCTAAGTAGACACTCATAGCTTCTTCTAACATGGCAGCTAAATTCTTAGCTTGTATGAAGCATCGAATCATGGAATATGGTTGTGGAACTTTGGCACAGGGTTACGCATTATTGATAATTTTGAGAGACTACTTAAGTTATTTTGTGACAATTAGTCTGCAGTATTATATTTAAATAATAACAGAAGCTCATCTAAATCAAAAACATATATAGATCAAGTTCCTTGTTGTGAAAGAAAGATTTCAGAGTGGTAAAGTTTCTATAGAGCATATTGGGACAAACTTCATGGTTGCGGATCCGCTTACTAAAAGTTTACCACCCAAGGTCTTTTATGAGCATGTTACTCATTTGAGTGTTATATCATTTGATGATATACTACTTTAGTGGGAGTTTGTTTTGTTTGTGAATTGCAGTATCTAGTTTATGTTTCATTATATTTTGGTGTTCTTATAAAGTTGGACTAGTTGAAAATAGGCATGTTTAGATCAAATTACATGTAATTTTCATGCTACACATCCATACTTGATCTATGTCATTTAATTATGTTGATGTATATGACTATAGATGGGGTTACGATAAATATAACAAAAATCGCCTTGATCTTATATTAACATTAATTAATGGACGAGATTATTATTTTGAAATAATATCGTATGTTATTTTTGAGCTCATAAGGTTATATACAATTATCTTTGTATATACAGTCTAAGTAGAGGATTGTTAAATTTTGGACATATATATATATATATGCATTTATAATTGTATCATATGTTGTTATTTAAAGTTGGCTTAAATTCAATTGATTTAATAAAGTTAAGTTTAATAGGTCATTAATATAAGTATGGATTCATACGTGTAGATATCATTTTGCAATTTCTCTTATATGATTGGTTGAATTGAAATTAAAAAAATTAAGGATATAAATAAGGGGTTATGGTCTCCAAATTTGCAAGTAGTTTTTCATTCTAGCATCTCATCGTGTAGAAACTTTGGTTTTGAAGAATTAGTGTTAAATTTGAAATATCAAAACCAAAGGAAATAAAAAAATTCATTTTGCTTTTATAGATTCAGGTACGCTTCCGCTATCAAATTTTGTTTCTTAATGATTTAATCTAAAGAAGATTGAGTTTTTATAGTAATGGTTTTATCATCTATATAATTTGGTTGAAAATTAAAGTTATAACAACATTCGTCTGTTGCATTCTTTACTAATTAACTCCCAGTTATAACTATTATATTTGCATTTTAGGAGTTTTTAAACTCACTTATGTTGTTCTTTGAAACGTACTTTGCTACTTGTATTATAGTGATAAGTTAAAAACTCTTGATTCTCTAGATCTGTAAATTCCTTCACGCTTTTTCGGAAAAGAAATTTGTGGAAAAAACTTATGCATTAATTTCTTGTGATCTCATTGTTTAGTTCTATATACCCAATGTTATCCTTTATATTTAGAACTGCATTAATCTCGGATGAATCAAAATATATAACTGAAAAAACCCAAAATTTAAAATTATAGACCGTGCCTTAGTTTGTAAGACTCTATGTAAAACGTGTTTCTGTAGTGTTTTGTTTTCATATTTGTTCATATGCCGTACTTGTCAGCTATTCAGTTGCTCATTGGTTGGTTATCATTTTGCGTTTAGTAGTGGTTTACTGTTATATTTTATGAACCTATCTTCATTATTTTGTACTCATACATGTCTGGGAGGAAACCTGGACACTATCTGATTTTTGCTGTGGTTAAATGTAGATATTTCACTAGTTAGACCTTAGTCGTAAGATAAGATCTTACTTATTGTCTTGTAAAATGACAGGTTACGATTCCATTGCACCAGGTAAGATCAGCAAACCCCTCTGCCAGTAAGATCAAGCGTTCAGAGAAGTACATCCAAATCATATCAGTGGACAATCATGAGTTTTGGTTTATGAGGTTTGTACCGTATGATACCGCTGTGAGAAAATTATTGGAAGCTTATGAGAGCCAGAGTAGTCAGCCCGTTTAATTAGTTGCTGTCTGTGCCTAAACTGCCAATCTCTGTTATAGTTCTTAGTTTGTTCGATTACATGGTTAGTTTATTGTCCTTGACAATTTAGCCAACCATCATTGCTTGTATTGTTTGAGTTTTGTGAAGCTTGCTTTTCGGCTTGGCGAATGATTGTGTATATTGTTGGCAGGTTTTAAGGGCACAACTATATTGGGGGTGGACTCGCCAAACATATTTAATTAATGTTTTGCATAATCGTATCGACTATAGTAGGGATGGATTCAAATATCCACGAATCCGATCCAAATCTAACCTGTTTGTATCGGATTTGACAGCGTTTCGGATAAGATTCAAGTTTGAACTTTTCAAATATATGATATATTCATTAATATTCTGATCGGATATGAATTTGCGGTGACCCAATTCGAATATGATCCGAATAAATAATATTTTAAGAAATCATATTTTAAAATATTTAAAAATAATATTTTGTTATTATTTTTAATATATTTTTATATTAAAATTTATATTATTTATATTATTTTAATCAATTGGGTCGGATTCAAGCTACGAGGATTTGGGTCAGATAAAGATTCAGAGTAAATAAAATTGATATAATTTCAGATTAGGGTTGGATTCGAGTTTGAAATTTCAAATTTGGTTCACATTCGTATCAGAATTCAATCCCTAGAATATAGAGTATTTCAAATAAGATTGTGATAACTGTTAGATTATTATCTATCTCCTCCTGCTATATATAAGTAAATATTAATGTACACATAATGGCATGGTAGAATTAAAGGGTTTCTTTCTAAGTTTTGAGGGTGAAGATTTGTGATCGCCTAAAATCCATCCCTACTTAAAATTAGATGTGGGAGACCTGAAAGACCTCTAAAAATGGTAAAGGGGGTCGATAGTAACAGAGAACAGCTTGCTCTGCAAAACGAAGCTCACCTCTCCAGCTACACCTTCAAGCGCTGATTGTAGGGCTCGATGATTGTAACACCAAGGTTTCTTTATATTGATGGCAGTGCGGAGTTTCCAATGAGTTCATAGACCGGAACATCAAGGTTACTAGCCCAATATTATTAGCATCTTCTTTCAAGGATATTACTATTATGAAATGAAATGGATCTATATGACGCAGAAGAACCTGTCTGCCCGGTAGTTTTAAATATTGTAACTTTTCACCTTGTATCTTGTATACTCTATGCTACCTTTAAATCTCGTACAATTTAAGCTTCTATAACATTTTAATCAATACCGGATTTTAGCATAAAATTTTCAAAAAAATTATTTTTTAGTTGAAAATTCCTGTATTTTAATCAAAATTTAATAAATAATAATGACAAAATATATATTTTAATAAAATATTTTAATTATAATTTTTGAATATGATTCAATTGGTTTCTACCCAATTGAACGAAAGATGTCCTATACCATCTAAATATATAGTATGATGACGGATACTATATTTAAAAATATGTTATGATCTCATTAATTTATTAACTTGATGCTTGTGTGCAAAACGAGGAAAACAAAGGAGCCACTTTTTGAACATGCAATTCCACACACGAGAGGACGTAAGGCTCTACAAAAACCAACCAACTATCTGTACTATTACATCCTGTCCAGAAAATCCATCCAACCTCAATTTATTGTGCAGCAAAGTAGTCCACCATTTGTTTCAAGGATCGAGCAGTGGATCCGTCGTCTCCGAAACAGCACGCAGCATCTTCTTTGAGAGCTTGAGCTCTTTCTCTCAACTCGTCCCCTTCCTTCTCCACCATTAGCATCCTTATTCCCCTCTCCACTTCACCTCTATCAAGTACTGCACACTCAAGCTGCAACCCCACCTTCCAGACATGGCTCACATACCTCGCATTCACCCTCTGGTCTCCGAAGCTAGGCCAGCACAGCATCGGCACCCCTTCACATATGCTCTCTAAGGTAGAGTTCCAGCCGCAATGTGTCCAGAATCCGCCCACTGCAGGATGGGCCAGCACTTCCTCCTGGGGCACCCAATTGGCCACCATTCCTCTTCCTCCCGTCTCTTCTTCGAACTTCTCCGGCAGGTCGACCCTGGCCGTCCCTCTCACCGTCCCTCGCCGAACGGCCCAGAGAAAGGGTTGCCCACTGTTGGCCAGCCCCCACGCCGCCTCCTCTAGCTGTGCCGTCGTTATGCTGGCCAAGCTGCCGAAACTGACATAGAGGACAGAGCTGGGAGCCTGCTTGTCTAGCCATGGTAGGCAACTCCGGTCGGGGATGATCATGCTGCTGCAAGAGCTGGTGGGGTGCTTGTGGAGAGGGCCGATGGTGAACACCGGCTTTTGGAAGGCTTGTTTGAAGTTGGATATGGAATCATCCTCGAGAGGATGGAAGGTGTTCCAGCAAACTGCAGACGCCGAGGCCATGATCTCTTTCACAACCGAGGCCGCAAATTTGAACCAGGCTTCGGGGTCGTCGGAGCCGATATCTGGCAAGTCCTTGATCCTCAAAGGTGGGATTTCTGGGATCGCTGTCTGTGATGTAGGATCTGCATGCTCACAAGATTGTGAAAATAACAAAACTTCATGATTTTTCTTTTTTCTTTTTTGAGCTTCTCACTTCATAATTTTGGGTTGCGGATGGGCAATGGGTCCGGATGTTCGACTGTAGCATCCAACTCGTTCATGTCTAATAATCCCAAACCCAAACTATTTTTTGATATATTAATATAGCGGGGTACTGACCTATGGGATACACTATATTTTGATATTTTTCTAACAGCAAAAAGGGTCTTCATTTCACTTTTATATTATATGTCCTCAATATGTAATAAATATAATCGTTTTTTATTTATTTTAACAAACAAATAATTTGTACAATTCTTTTTGATAAAAAATATATAATGTACGTTGATGTCTAGTAAACCATGACTGAAATCTGAATTTAAAATTGATTGTCTATATTCAACATTTTTCAGTTTATGCATATCAAAATTCTAATCATACAACACATTATATAACCCATATTTTTATAATTTAGGATTGTGGGTTATTTTGAATTTTCAGTTGCACTTGATTATCATGGTTAGTTATTTGAGTGAATCAAGTTAGCTTTTGGTAAATAAATACATACATATTATTAGTTTAAGAAAATGTGCTGAATATATATTATCAAGTCTCTAATATATGATAAACATAATTGTTTAATTTTATTAATAAAATTTAATTAATATTTAATCTATAAAATAGCATGATGAATAGCCAAGGATTACTGTAAAGTACTTGTACCCATGGTCCCACCCTTATGCTGTGAAGATGAGTTCAGGGGAGGTGGGAGTTAGGGACGTTGCCGGTGTTGTCAAAGCCCACCCATTCAATTATTCTACATTTTACTGAAACTGTACTGGCCAATGGATAAACGTGACTGTTTTCCATGGACTAAGAGCCCACTTCTAACGAAAAGTACTCCTTTGTATATATGTAATATCTACCCAATCACCGCTGGGGTGAGTATCAACACTCCCAATAAAACGGTGAAAAAAATATAAAAATAAAAGATACAATGATTAAAAATCACATTTAATATATTGTAATTGATTTTTGTCCAATTTAAATATATAATATTTTATAAAATATGTTTTTAATTACTAAAAATATTTTTTTATTAATTTTTTTCATATTTTATAATAAAACTAGCAAAATAACCTGCATGTTGCACATATTTTACTTCTAATTTTTTAGTATATTTAAAAATGAATTAGTGTTATTTATTTAGGCTCTATTTATTTAATTTGAAAGAATCAAAACATTTTTAAAATTGAAGTATAGTAATTTATAATTTTTAGACATATTATTTAATATACACCCAATATTAGGGAGAATCTCAAATTAATTAGTTTTCTGTTATTAATAGCATTACCTATATAAAACTAATTAAAATTATGTCTATTAAAAAAGGCATAATCTATTAAGAATTTTATTAGTTTTTTTCTATAACTTAGTAATAAGTCAGAATGCTATTATTTTTCCTAGAGAGTATTTTTGCTTTCTTTTACACGCTCGCGATGAAAACAAAATTTACGTAATCTAGTTATAGTTGAATTAAATTTTTCAATATATGCTACAATTAACTAATATATTCCTAATAAACATAGTTAAAAATTGCATAATATTAATGATTTGACACTTTTTTTAATATAAAATAATAAAATCATAAAAATAATTGAGTTTTTGATAAAAGTGTGATATTTAAAATAAATATATAATTATTACTCTCTAATAAAAGGGGTGAAATGATAATAATACATAAGGATACGTGACAAATTGATAATATGTAGATCCAGCTTTTATATGTAAGATATTTTACTTTTATATATTATGTATAGATAGATTTTATCAAATTAGATCAAATAGAAATATACAAATTCAGCAATTTATTTTTTTCAATCTACCATACTCACCCAACACACACAATACCAACGTTGCCCAACCCGTTTCTAGCGGGTATTGAACCAACCCCTCACCCACTCACACCTAGCCACTGAGATTTTGTGGTCTACTACACCATGGGCCAATAAATAGAGATTTGATAGATTTAGTTCTGAGATAAATGAAATAACTGCTGTAAGAGAAAATATCATATATAGACAAGTTTGGAATTAAAATCGAGCAGTATACTTGTTCAAACAACATTTGACATCGGATTCTATAATCAAATAAGATCCAAACCATCCCTAACAATGAATTTTTAGGTAAATTAAACAAGAAATGTCATATAATGTATATCTTAGGCATGCTTACCTTTGATGGGGAAGTAGCCGTTCTCACTTAGCAAAGGCAGGGACAAGTAGGCGCCAAGGGCAGCGGCGCTATTGGCGAAGAGCATGATCCATGGAAGCCCGAAATCCCGAGCGACGGCGGGCACAAATTTCATGAGGCCGTCGTCGATCAATCCGGCGATGGGAGGGGAGGAGTCCTCCGCGACCAGCCGGGCGACGCACTCCCGAAACGGGGCCTCGCAGTTGCGGTTGAGGGCGTCGGCGAAAAGCATGAAGTCGACGTCGGAGGCATGGTCCGGGGAGATGCCGTCGGCGATGGGGAGGAATCGGATGGCTGGGTGGGATGAGGCGTCTGGGGAGTTGAGGCTGGGGTGGACGATGGTGACGGAGAAGCCGGCGGAGGAGAGAAGGGAGGCGAGGTGGAGCATCGGGGTGATGTGGCCCTGGAGTGGGGTTGTTAGGAGGATGAGCTGCTTCTGATGCTGCTGCTTATCCGACCCCACTCTCTGCTCGGATTCCATTTTTCTTGGTGGGGAAGAAGGAGGCGAAGGTTGAGAAATGATAGGTTGATTGAAATGGGGACGAGGAAGTACAACAAAAGAAATGGCGTCCGAAGAGAGAAGGCATCGTCGGCAGTTTCTTATGGTTTGTCAACTTTGATTAAAATAATCTTATTTTTTATGTTGAGGTTAGGACGAAGAAGTGAAGAGGCCAGCGGTGTTAAGCCATGTCATGTGGGCCCTTATCTAAATTCTGATACCAGTCGTTAGACTCTTCGGGCCCTTAAAAAGAATTTAAATAATTAAAAATTATTTGTAATAGGTATCACGGATCTCTCTTAATCAAAAATTAACTCAAAGAATAAGATTTTCTCATTAACTTATATACAAATCACTAATAACCTCTATGACTGAAATGGATACAAATCACCAAAAACCTTTATAACTTAAGAGAAACTCATAAAGAAAATAACAATAGGTAAACTTGGCTCAAACTTGGCTTTGATTCTACTTGTTGGGCCCTTTAGGCCCGCACCTAAGCTCTAAAATTACTATTGGGCCTTTTAGGCCTCTAAAAGACTTTAAATAATTAAAGGAAACTTGCAATAAGTATCACAGGCTCTTTTAATCTAAAAACTAGTTTAAAGAATAAGACTTTTCCATTAGCATATATACAAGTTACTAACAACATCTACGACCGATATGAGACAAACCCAATAAGTAGACCTTATTCTATTTTTTTGAAATCAATAAACCTTATCTAATATTTATGAAAGTAACTCGAATTATCTTTAGGTTTGTTTAGTTCTATAAAAGAAATGTAAAATTTATAAGCCACAATCGTGCGTTTAAATGTATTGAAATTTGGTTAAATTTTTTTTAATTCAATTAAAGTAAATTTATATAAAAAATTTATAAAATAATATTTTTTATAAAAGATAAAAGAAATTAATAAAACTTTTAGGAGGCACGTGTGTAGGCGCATTGAAAAAGTATTTTATTTTTATTTTATTTCTCTACTATTCATATCATGTGAAAAAAATATTTTAAATTTTTATCATGTTATTTTATCAAGTTGTATTTTTATTTTATATTAATTATTTTTCGTTCACTATTTTTATACCAACTAAAAAAAAGGTGAGACTCTTCTATGATAAGGCATCCTTTCGTATATAGATTCCAGCCAAACAGAAAAGACGGAATTTTTTTATGTTAAGGCATTCTTTCATATACGGATTTGTTTTGGGATTGATTCAATTTGGTTTGGTTTTTATTTTAATTAAAAATAAATAAATAGCCCAGCTGTCGTCTGCCCTCGGCAATGCGACAACTAGTTAGTGGCCAGTTGGTGGCACATGGTTTTCTACCCGAACCCAACGTCACTCGATTATGCCCGAGCAGTACAATCTGGGCAAGATATGTCCAAACCGACAATGCTCGGACCAGATTCTGTCGAAACGTTGCCCTCACCGGGCAGCTCGAACTCGGCAGATTTGGTCGAAGGGTAGCCGAGAAGCCAGATTTGCCGTGGTTTGACTGGGTTGGTTAGATGCTGTCCTTGGCAAATCACGGTTAAGCCAATTTTAATTAAAAAAACCAAACCATAATAATCAGTTTTAAAACTGTCAAAAAAGACCATGGTCATAAATTTTTTAATGTTCTACCTCCTTTCACTGATAAGTTTTTAGGAACCTTTTTCCATAAAAAAATTAAATTTTTCTTTAATACGGAATATCAACAACATCCGGTAACATGTAAATTTAATAGCCACCTGGTTTGCTGTTGCTCGATATGAAATAGCCATGGGTATGTTTGGGCTTGAATTGTTTGTACTTTTTTTTGAAATAAATTAAACTATTGAATTAAGGAGCAAAACATACAGAAGGAATTGCTTGCCGGCAGCAAGTTCTGCGAAGGAGAGAGCAAACGTGTTTTAGGATCTAGGGATCCATTTAAGTACAATAGATGCATTAACAAGTAAGTTTTTAACAGAATTACAAAAAAGGAGAGTTGAGTAGATATAGAGTGCTGTACTTTATTGTGTCCTTGGAGTCACCTCTTTGCTGGAAGTTCTAGTGCCTGCACCGCTTCATTGCCAACGCACCCAACGGACACCTGATCCAAACCTTTAACATTTACATCGAAAGGTATAGGTGGGGGCAATTATTACTTATTTGGTAGCTCCGTAAAAGTGTAAAACAGTTATTAAGTAAATGATATCTTAACCATAACATAATTCAATTTTCTCAATCAAATGACCCAAATTTAATGTGCGTTGGGTGCATAGACACCATAGCATTGTACAGACCATAACTTCTCACCGGGATTCGGAAAACTGCATTTCTAGAATAATGAAAGGTTGTAAAACCCTAAATTTGCTCCGACCATTTTTTCGCTCCATTCGGTTCTACCCAGTTGGCTCTATTTAACATCAGCGTTACTCTCAGAAACACCATCGAGTTAAACACTCAATACACCAACACATTCTGAATGTCGCACAACATGACAATGTGCACCATTGTCAATTGAAACATAAACAAGTAACTATCTGCATGACATTCTTATTTGGGGTTGCTCCTATTTTGTAGGCATTTTTACCATATGCTGTAACCACATATTACAAGTTTTGGGCAATTCTACCATGGTTTCCACCCAAATCGAACGAGAAGTTGTAAAAGGTAGCACGAAATATTAAACTTTAAGACTTTTAACAGGCATGGAGGGAATATATATATATATATATATATATATTAACAAGACCCTTTGAATATATTTTGTGCAAATACACCCAGGAGGCTGAGGATGTATGTGATTTTTACTCAAATAAAAAAGTAACACCTGAAAATATACTAAAACCCTCTTAATTTACATTCAAGACCATGACCTTAAAATTGCTATATAAAAAAACATTCGCAAGGCATGGACAACTTCTGTTATTCAATTCCAAGGGCATCCAAAAAAAAGTTAAATTTAAAGATGGAACGAACTTTGAATAACCGATCTAACAGGAGCCAAAGATTATTAGAAGAAAAATTGTTCACAAAATGATTCAAAAAATGCAAACCGAGCTAGGCTACATTTCTAACGCCAGAAGGTGGTTATTGACGAAGTGACAGGAGGAAAGTTTATTCAGGGATATACAAGCGGATATATAGTTTAGACTACTTCCCTTTCAACCAATATAAACAACTGGACTAATAGTCAAAGAGCATGAAACAGAATGAAACAAAAAAGATGCCCCACTTATTATCATTATTCCCTCTTGTAAGCTCGACAAATGGCCATCGAAATGGTCTCCACTGCAGATGAGAAAATTTGGTCACAGGTACAATGGAACTATGTATTTATACCTGATGAAAAAAGTTCACTACGAAATCTCCCAATAATCCTTCGCAAACAACCAACCTGCAACCTTTAGCCATAAACAAATTTTAAGACTCGAAATATTATGCCCACTTAGAATAGCTTTACTCAAAAGAACGAGAAATTGCAGCAAGAACAAAAACACAGATTCACAGCTTAATGTTGGCAGAAAACAGCCCACGGTAAACAAAAGCCTCACAAAATCTAACCTTAATCTCCCATCATAAAACCTGCCCATTTTATTGCACAAGGTAGCTTGATATTATGTCATAAATTCCATAGAATTTCAAACTTAAATTTTTGCATGAATCATTCGTGATGCACTCTCCACTACGTAAGAAAAATCAGGTAATCCATTATACCAATCCACTGGTTTATAGAGCTAAATCGGTCACTAAAACTGAGCAGTAACACAAGGGAAATCCGAGGTTGAAAGGAAGAACAAAAGTGTTCTTGATCTTTAATTGATACCAAAAGACAGTCTTGACTATGAGAGTTGAAAACCACTTGCAAAAGTGCACAAAGTAAAAACACCTCAAAAAGTGGTACAACCAAGCATTAAATGCCGGAACCTAATTCTTGATCAGCTCAAATCATCAACTACCATGGAATATAAAGAAATAATATGAAAGGCTAAACAATGTAACCTCAAAATTACGTAAATTGATGCTCCAATATCGCGTACAAATAATGCTATATCTATGTTCCATGCTATGCAATCAACGATAAAAGCCTCCCTAGACCAGGTAACTAAATAACATCAAACTACTGAAATATGAACTTGCCTATCTATTTCTTGTTTTGCATCATTTTTGGAAACCTTATTTCACCTAACCCCAAAAGGGTAGGAGACCTGATGCCCTTTCTAACACCAATCCTCCCCCTTTATCTGCACTTGTAAAAGAATTGACAAAATCATGGCATCACACATCTAACAATTGATATTTGAACAAAAACATTTTGCTTTTTTATCTGGATGTTTCTAAATAGTCAAAACATTTAGCTTTTAACTGAAAGAAAAAAAATCCTCATGATCATAAAAATAACTTTCAAATTGAGGTAGATATTTTTCTCACTTTTGCTAATTAGGTTTGAGCACACTCGAGAGGATGAAAGGTTCCTTCTGCAAATTCGTGCAACCTTATTTGCTCCAGAAGTTCAAAAGGACTGCACAACATAAATTTCAAGAGAAGACCTTTAACATATGAGGTAAAAAATTCATCCTGGTAGGTGGAAGTGGCATGTGTACATAAGATACATCATCACCGTCATTCACCTCATCCAAAATGATTGGGGCAGGGATCTCAAAATATCTCAGGTTGTAAAAAATTCAAAAAAATAAAATAAAATCTCACAATGATTCACGATTACGAGATAACTTCCGCTGATTGGCTGCAATAACACTTAAAATGTCTGCTGGCTCTAGTCCTGCAGGTCCACTAGCAACTATTGACGGAACTTCAGCATTAGGAGTCCATACCTATCAATAGACATAGTTGACAATGATGAGCTGTTTGAAAATGAGTTAAAAAAACAGCAAAAAATAGACCTTGCCTTGATAGTGTAGTCAATTCCACTGGTTGCAATTGTGCAATCGAAAGGATGGCACTGAATGCAGTTTACAACTACAAGTATCAATTAATGTCAGACATAAATATCAGCAAAAAAAGGTATTTTAATAGGAAATTAATATGCTAAGTACCAGTTACATCTCCAGCAAGCATTTTCACTAGTCTTCCAGTTTTCTTTTCCCAAACAAACCACCGACCATCATCACTACCGCTGGCTATATAACTGCCTGCAACATGTAAAAATGAAAGTTATGGGACACCAAATACATTGCAATATACAATGCTACCATGAATAAAACCTGTAAACTAATAGAAATAAATCTACAAACTAAAGAATTTTCATTTCCTACTAGGGCTTTTACTTGAGACAAATCAACATATAAAACAAAAGGCCTGCTTTAACAAACTAGACCCATGGTCTCTCTGGAAAACTAATCATAAGTACATGTTGCTACAGCTCCTACTTATAACATCTAATTGAGATTACCGATATGTAAAGACATATTAAGATTTATAATCCTGAGACTCATATTGCATGACCATTATGCACCTAAATGAGGAGACAGCCCTGAAATCTATCAACTTGTTGACCATCAGAAAGTGTATCAGTTAAGGCGTATGTTACCATTTTGACCAAGAAAACTAGCTTGCTTTATGTCTGTTCCAAGATTACAGTGACCTACGTATCTTTGCTTCATATCAACCACTGCTTCAGGCTGAGATCATGAAAATATAAGTTTAAACATACAAACTGATCATGTCAAATCAGCCAAAAAAAATATTAATGATGCAAGAGCGATTTAAAATTATACAGCTTTCCATTCTTCCATTTATACTATTAGTTGGCTGTAGTTACACATACCAGAACTATCATATTGCTCATTAAACCAAACAATATCTATATATAGTAATGACCCAAGAGATATTTAAAATTATACAGCTTTCAGTTCTTTCATCTATAATATTAGTTGGGTGTAGTTACATATATCAGAACTATCAGATAATTCATTATACTGTTACTCAGCTTTCCACTGAAAATAGCATCTATACCTGATACACAATATTCTCGTTCTGTGATGAAGAGGATGAATCATTGGTGCATCTTTCTTGAGCAGGGTCCATTCTTCGATGAAATCTCAAGTTCAAACTTCCACGAAGAACACCTGACTCATTATCAAGTGCTTCATCGCCGGAAATTGATGTTTCAAAATCCACTTCCATTTCCTCCTCATAGTCTGAGTCTTCTCTTTCAGATCTTGGACCAGATGCATCATAGGTTATCTCTGATCTGTAAATAAAGTCGCTTAGAGATCTCCATCTTCCATGTCGTGATTCAGCCCTTGAGGTCCCATCATTATCATTTTTCTCCACCTCCGCTAAAGTAAAGAAGCTAATAAACAGATCGAAATGGATGCCTTGTGGAATTAAAAACTAAATATTTGAACAAAAAAATACATATGCTAAAAAAAACGGATGGAGCTGTTTAATCATTGAACGAACAAAAAAATAGCAAACAAAAAAGAATGATAATGATCATCCAGGATCACAAGTAAACACCAACTTCCTTCAATCATTTTGAAGAAAAAACACATGCAGCAATCGTTGCATTAGTCAAAAAAATCAAATTTCCTAAAAGTCACTAACCTGCAGCTAATTGCTGCTTCATAACTTCGACCTTTTCCAAAACTTCAGTATTAGATGGAGCTAAGTTTTGTGCTGCTATGGCAAATTCTAGTGCTTCTTTATATTTATCTAACTGCAAAAATGACAGTAGTTAAGAGCCAAACAAGACAAGAAATTGCTAGACCAGACATATCACATAATTAAGGTACGACGTGGAGCTGAAAAATTCGCCAATATTTTCAGATATTTTTATGCGAAAAAATCGACAATGCCGGAAAGATTGACAACTTTAACACTTTAAACACTTTTTTACAAGCAATGGGAAACACAAATTCTTCTTTTTCTTCCACCTTCCGCAAAAAGAGGATGGTCAGAATCTAATCCAGGATCTGTGTGATTACAGATGGCAAAATATTGATAAGTGGAAAAAATAAACCTCTTCTCAAAAAACACTTCATCATATTTGATTTGCTTGTGGGGGTAAGAATAGCTTTAATAGATTCTGACAATACTTGGTGTATATTATACATTACATTCTCTTAAAGTACACATCACCTTCTTATAATTATTTTGTCAAATAACTGTTACTTAACAAGAGAACTATTTCCTTTTCACCATTATGAGTACTTGCTTTACATGACTTAGGAAGTTGACCATTCATAAATGCTTGAAAGTTTTGTTGTATGATTGTCGCATCAACGGCTTTTTATGTCATTAATCTGAAAATTCTTGAATTAAGGATTCTTGTTCCATATCATCATTGCCATCAGCATCATCTAAAATATTCCATATACTCTAAAGGCGGCATGAACTTCATACCACTAGCTAATTGCTTTTGTGTTAATATTGATGACAAATATCCATATGCAAAAGCGAAGTGGTGATATGCTATGTTGAGCATGCCTCATGCAATAAACTTCATAAAGGCAACAATTTGAACATATTCAGGATATGTTCATCAATATATCCCATAAATTGGCAATAACACTCAAGCAAATTGGTTGTCTGGCAATTCGACAGGACACCAATATCTGATGTTGCAAAGTGCAAGCCTTGCAAATTATAGATATATTGGCATTGAACTTGCAGAGCATAAACTGATGCTGACCATCCTCAGGACACCCTAGGTTTCATATTCTCCACCCCCTACAGCCTCGGTTTCACCCTCCCCATCTGCAGTTTAATTCCAAATTTTCAAACAAAGTTGAAGAAAACTCTTTACAATCAAAATGTCCCAAAGTTTATTCCTGAAGGAATAAGAAAATTGGCATCAAGAACTGGAGAACTTGACATTTTCTACGTCATACTGTTTTAGTTTATGTGCATTAGTCAGTTTAATATGATTCCTAGTATAGTAGGAATTTCCAATTTATGTTTGCATTTTACAATTTATGAGTTCTGACCTTAATAAGACACGAATCCTAACTCTTCTAGAAATGCAATATTTATTAATTTATTTTTATTCTATTGCCATTAGGAAAGAACCACATTGAATATAAGTTTAAATGCTGCATGCTGTCAAACCACATTGAATGCTGCATGCTGCTGTTGCTGCTCCCAAGTCTAGTTACTTTCTGCTATATCCTGCACAATTTACTTTTCCTCCTACATTAGCAGTCATTTATCAAAGGAGAAGTCATCAAGTGCCCAAACAACCCTTGATGCTGCGGCTAGCACCCATCAAATTGTGTCCCACCAGTTCCTACAACTCCCTCCCATCTTATATTCGTTGTCAGTCATTAGAGAACTCTCTTGTTGGAAGAGAGGATAATTCCTTGTACATCGCCAGGGAAAGAAGCCAAACAGAATTTCTTCCCTTGCAAGAACCTCCAAACACTTGGACTTTCTACAGCTCTTCTGTGATCATTTGACAATTACAAATGTAAGTAGTACTACTTTCCCATTGAAGGTTAGGTAATATCCACTATATAGGCATACAAATACCCTAGAAAGGATGATTCAAATAAACATGACATTTGAAGTAGCAAGAAAAAGCTGAAATTGGAAATGAACAATCACTTAATGCATATTAACCCATCTCAATTGATCAACTCATTTGGACACTACTTGATCTATGGAATAGTGAGTCATCAGGTCAAACCTGTAAAAGGGCTTCAGCCAAGTAAAAGTATGCCCTGTATGAGGCTGGATTTATGTTTCGAGCTTTATTGCAATCTCTGATTGCCATGTGACTATCATTTTTCCATTTTCTCTGTCAAAAAATATATAAATTTCTTTCAGAAACTCAAATCACGTACCTACGAATTCTTATTAAATATAGTGACCCAACAGAAAGAATGCAACATCTCAAAACCTTGAGAAACAAGGCTGCTCTGATGCAAAAGCAGTCATACTTCTGTCCAACCCCTAGCTCAGTAGTTCGGCCATCAAGTAGTTCATTGCATACTTCGATCCCGTGAAAATAATCAGATTCTTCAAGATTTTTTCTGCAGCTCTAAGAAGCTCTCGAAGCTGGTGTAATGGATAACTTTATTAATCTTCTAAAATAAACAGATTTTGAAGTTTACTGAAAAGAGGGCGAAGCCCAATGTTTACTAACCCTGATATTACAGCCCTTTCCTGGAAAATCAGATGACAAGAGCGGAGGTTCACTGCAGATCATATCCACACCAGTTGTTGCTGTTTGAACATTTAGTTGCTTAGAGATATCATCAATAGTATACCTTGTCATGTTTGCATCGCCTTGATTAGGAAGTGGAAAAATCAATGAGCAAATAAACACACGTAAAAAGGTTATATTTAATTTACATCAACAGCAAAATGAATGCACAATTAACAAGAACTACATTGACCAAGTCAAAGAGTTGTGAATCTAGAAAGAAATTGCACAAGAACTGAGGAATAAATATACCAGAATTCACATCCATTAAGTAAACATGCTCTCCACTATAATTTAGAAGTAGCTCTTCTCCATTGGGACTGAAAGCGACATGCGTAAGGTGTATGCTGGACCTGCCCTGCAGAAAAACAGCTACAATTGATGTCGTCTATGGAAAAAGTTGTTTACCTCTTGTATACAAGATGACAAATATTAAGTGTTCAACTTAGAAACTATTTAAAAATTGCACAAATAGTCAGAGCAAAAAATAACACAATAACCAACATAATACAACATTCATCATTGTAATGTAATGTTAAACTTGTTACAGGCATATGAACTAACACGCTCAGATAGATGCATTGGGCAAAAAGATCAACAGACGCTGGTGGCCTCAAGCGTTTTTGAGCAGAACTTAATGGTGGGAGCATCCTTCTGTCATAAAGGCGGGCAAATGCATCACTGCAAAAATTAAAAGTGGCAAATATCACGTAAAAAGTCTAAAAAAAAAATTGCATATAAAATACTTTTAAATGAACAAATTGTATGTAATTGTGTCCTTACTTTCCTCCCACGAGAAGTTGATGAGGTCGGGTAGAACTGATATCACAGGATTTCAAAGCAAGACAATGTTTGGGAGGATCAGAAAGCGACTTCTTTGAACCAGATCGAAGATCAAGCTACATGTCGAAAAGGACAAGGTATTAAATGGCTTTCAATCAATTACAGAATGCAAAAAGAATTCTATCACTAACAAGAATATTGCGACACTCTTGATGAGAAGAGCCAGCAGGAGGACAAGAAGCTCCTTCACGCAAATCATGCTGCCTTAGAGTCCCATCCTCGCTAGCACTCCATATGACATTAGGGTTACCAATTTCAACCTACACCAAACAAAACTCCACTAATGCACCAGAATCTAAAGCAAAGATGTCCATCAACATCTTCTCTATATTTTGTATATCTCTCTCTTGATTAGATGCTAATTATGGATAGAAGACATGCTTACCGCTAATTTCTTGACCCTTTTAGTATGGCAATGAAATAATGCAAGAGGCTCTAAAGAAGCTTCCTCCTCTGATGTGCTCGAGGCACATTGAACACTCTAACCTGAAGATCGCATATCATGTAACATCAAGTACTCACTAATTGCAAAATAAAAAATCATCAGAACTTACTTCCGCATCTCCAGCACCTGACACCACAAGGTCATCAGATGTTTCTGGAATAAATTTTGTACAAAAAATGTTTGTAGAATGCCCACTGTCAATACTGTGCACTAATGACCTGCTTGCATAATCCCATATATTAACCTACATTACATTACATCAAATGAGTTATGTCATAGATAACCATTGCTTGGCCATATCAGTACTTATGTTTCACAAATTTTTCAAATATGATCAAAGATGGGGAAAAAATGTAAAATTATTATAAAAAAACTCTGGACATCTCATTAAAAAACACTTCTGATTAATTTTCATTTCACTTAAATACAAAAATAACGATTTTCATTTACAATAAGTTATTGAAATGTCTAAACAACCTCTCATTCAATTGGCTTTTGTTAGGGAAACCTATATAGACACTAAAGAAATTAATGGTATAATCTTTGCATCCTCACCATAAGAGATTTAGGCATTTGCTTTTTCTAGTGATTGGTCAACATGATCATTGAACCATTTCAATTGCAAATACCCTATGGAAGCAATCATGGAACTTACCAACTCCTCACCAATGGAGGAAAATAGCCAGAGAGCCAAATTTCTCCTCCCGCATAGGATATTCTCCAATTTAAGTATGTAGCAATAAAGAATGAGGGTATGATCTACCACTCTATTTCTTGATCGTTCAAAAGGCCAAAAAATCTAAGAGTAGGAATACCCTCCATTAATGGAGTTGAAAATTGAAATCAATTGTTTGGAAAAAGGATTGTTTCTACTTGAAGTTAAAACTTGTTTAATATTCAGGTCAAGGAAGGAGTTAAACCCATTATTTTGGGTGCAAATATAATGTGACTCTCGGAATATTTTAAAATCTTTGTGGGTAAAAAGCTATGTTTTCTGTTGTTTCATGAGTTTAAAAGGCAATCCACTCATCCTGAAGTGTTTTAATAAGAAAACTTCAAAAGGTGGATTTTTAAATTGTTTTCCATAGATAACAAATGTTTGGCAGAGAATTAGAAAATAACAAAGGAACAACCAAAAAGATAACACATTCATACTTGTTGCCTTTGAAAATAACCAAGGCAATGCAGTAGCCAAATGCATATTTAAAAACTTGTCATAGATATTAATTGGTTCAAAAATAGCATTGATCTATATCAGGATACTGAAGCGGAAAGTCAATCATTTGATTAAAATAATGCAATCTAGCACCCAGTTTACATTTATATATACATTCAAATTTACCAGAGTGGGAGTAAATCACTTACTCTTGTATCATCTGATCCAGATATTAAGCGAGAACCTTTTGAGTTCCATGCGATTGAGTTTACACAGCCTTCATGAGCCTGGTTGCATGCAAAATAAATATCATAAGTTCACGCAAGATTGCATTTAAAAAATTAAAATTAATATATGCAAAGGATCAGATCCAGTAATGCATATCCAGAAGAAATGCAATTAAAGTTTCGTAACTGAGAGCTTCTAAATCAATCCATTCAAACAGCCACCAAGTTGTTCTTAAAATCAACTAAACATATGTTCAAATTACACCTTTGCACAAGCTGGCCAACAAGAATGACCAAGAACAACGTCAACCAACCCAAAGATTTCTTAACTAAAAAGCCTCAGCAGATTCGTTAACCTAAATCCATCAATTCAAGAATCAAATGGAACTATACATAAAGTAAATATTCACGAGCAAAACAATAAAAAGTAATAAAACAAAAAGGCAAACAAACCTCCAATTCTCCCTCCAGAGAAAGGCGTTGGACGAGCGATGAATGCATTTGCAATTGGTGATTGACTTCCTAAAGAGACAAATTACACAAAAGAAAAATCAGAGAACACTCAAACGTATATCTTGCAACTACAATAAACACAGTCCATCCCTAACTATCACACCAAACAATCAATCCCAAAATAAGAGTTTATTCCCATCATCACCAACAGCAGTACAGCTCAACAAGAACAAGAACAGAACATTTTTTATAAAAAAACCTGGCGAACATCCAAGGAACGGGTTTGGATGAAACTGAGAATGTTGCCATCTGGGTAACCCCAATCCACCATTGTTAATCAAGTGGGAGGGCCGGCTACTCTGTGCTAGAGGAGGGGGCTAGAGGGGAGGAAGAATTGCGTTGCAATTGGGCGCGCCCATTAATGAAATGGGTTATGGTATGGGGGTATCTTCGCCATTACCCTGCTTCGTGACCTTTCTAGCGTTCACCGAGACGCATTACATGTCACGACCCTCGCGTCCATGAACACCTTAGCCCCTCCGACCACTCCACTGCGTTGCCGGTGGGCTAGGCGGGGGCACCCAAGGGGTAAACTCTGGGCCATGCTCCCAATTCATTCGTCAATTTATTTGCCCTTTCTTATATTCTTTTATTAGTAAAAGGAATTAATAATTACATTGATACGGGTTGCCAACGGTGGGATGGACTTTTAACAAGCCCTGTCCATGACCATTCAAATTTTAGTCTTGACAAACTTTTTCTACTGATTTAATGCCAATTTGTTCATTAGGCGCAGACAGATCCACAAACAAATCACTATTAAGAGAAAACCTCACTTTTTACCTCCCCTCCCATTTTTTCCCCTACCCCGAAGGTGACAACCGCAATCATGCGTCGTTGGCACAACGACACCATTGCTAATGCCAATGACAACCTCATAGTTGCTAGCCCCGTGATTGCCTTGATGCCAATCAAAGGCAAAAGGAAACATCTTTCTTCTTTAGTGGCTCTCTCACTAGCCATGGAATTGGGGGCTCAAGCGTTTACAACTAGTTTGGAAACTTATCCAGCTAGAGTGACTCATCATGCTACGAAGACTCATCTGGCCATGGCAACTCTTCGGCGGCATCAAATGATTCTATAACGACCCAAATTTTAAGTGTACAAAGGCTTCAATCACAGTTTTTACTAGTGTATCATGTAACGCACATGCATACGTATAATCAAAAGGAAAATTCCTATTGAGTCAATCGATATTTTGCTCCCCATATATAACAAAATTAAAAGTCAATATATACTTTACATAACCATTAAGTATCTCTCAACAAAGTCTATTATAATTGTTGTACTAACATGTAACTAATAAAAAAATACTTTGGCATCTCCATCCCATAGCTCTAAAGATCTCTTTGTTGTGAAACCGAGCAATTTTCACAAAGATAACTAGTTTATCCTCTGAGATCTATTACCTAGATGACAAATTGCTCAGTTTCACAACAATTAGTATCAGAGCTTAAGGGCCTAAAGGGCCTAACAAGTGGTTAAACTGCAAATCTATTTATAAAATAATCAACATTCATAACTTATATCCATACTTAATATAAACATTGCATACTTTCATCATATTGCTACTTGTAGTAGGTTACATCATTTAAACATGTTTGCTTAAAGTAAAGTTACTTAAAACTTATACATGCTTGATTTAAACATATTTAAACCTGGGCTTTTTGCTTAATTATTTTTGGTTTCGATTCGGTCGTAACCCGGATCGAGTTGTATGCCTGGCTCTTTTTGCCACATGCGTATGTGTAGTATGTATATGCGAGCCATGGCCATAGTCTCTCTCGGCTTTGTTTGTCGATTTTATTTGAGTTGAGTCTACATGTGGATTTGCTGGTTAGGAGTAAATAGGCTTTAGAATCATGTCATTTTCATGTGTCAATATATGGTTATATATTTTCTCTACATGTGTCAATACATGGTTATACATTATATATGTTCACCGATTTGCATTATTTTAGTATGAAAATCATATCTCTTGCTATAAGTTGTAGATCTACATAATTCTTATCTTATAGCTTCATAAGAGATAGAGCTACATGTTTTGTTTAGATTATTGTGTCTGATTATCCACGTATGAGCATTAATAGGTGTCAAACTTGGTAAAAGGTGGCAGCTTTCATGATCCCAGTGACCTGACTGCCCTTTTCCCCAATTTTACACCATGTTGTTGAAGGTATTTAAATGCCATCTTCTATATGATTGTTGCTCATGATGTTAGAAATGTCTTGATAAAATACCATGCTAAAATAACCTCAGTAAGGGCATGAACAAAATCCTAAATGCGTTGTGTGTTTGTTGTTTTGTTGAAGTGCTTTGTCATCCTCTGAGTTTGTGGTCTGTGGTGAGCCTTTTAAAAGATGCTACTCAAATTTGTTAAAATTAAATAAGGACTGACTACATGTATGCTTTAAACATATAAATTTGGGTAAAAATTAAAAATTATTTAGATGTTTAGTTAATTCGGTTTTCTGGAGTGTGCAAGAATGCAGGGTAAAACCCTCATTCTTTAGCTCTAGATGTAAAATTTGAAAACTTAGCTTATTTGCGGTGAAATTATATGAATTTTCTTACTAACAGCTCTGTAAAACCCGTGACTCGAGTCAGAGGTTTTACGTTACCGAACCAGTCGGTTCGACCGTTGGTTCGAGTCGAGTCAGTTTCATGAACCGCGTGCTGAGTCGAGGCCAGCCGTGAGTTATGAGCGATGAGAGTCAGGTGTACCTGAATATATGATGATAACGTCGAGAAGATGGTGAGAAATGAGTTATCAGAATATATGAAAGTATGCAGTATTTTTTTTCTTTTTATATGTTTGATCGTAGAAATAGTTTTAGGCCGAATAACGCATTAGGACGCGTTGGATTATATTCGGGTGGGTTATTAGTTATAGAGCATGCCATTTGGATGTTGTTGTGTTTGTTTTATTTTATGGGATTTTTTTCATATTTTTCTAGATTTTTTAGAATTTATTACGAACTAGTTATTATTTTGACTCGAGTCAGAATCGAGTCAATACTTATTTACGATTTTGCCATTGGAGTATTTCACCTCCTTTCCCGACACTTCCCCACCCAAACCCTACCGCCGCCTTGTGCTCGTCGCTGCCGCCACCGTCGCCGACGTCACACTGCCGCCGATCGTCGCCGCCCCGCCTTGCTGTGCCGTCGCCGTGCCGCCCTGACCAACCCCGGCCACCGTCTCGCCGCCACGACGCCGGAATCGCCCCACGAGCCGCGACACTCTCCTTGTCGATTCGCCGCCGTCCGGGCCGCGCCGCCGCCGCCGTGACCTCGACGACCACCCCCTTGACCTCCCCGACGTTTCCCCCTTACCTAGCACCGCCGTCGAAGCCGGCCGTGGGCCTGATCGGAACGACCGACCGCCCCGACCGAACTCGACGCCGCCGCCGGCGGTCATCGCCGCCGCGGCCGCCCTTGCCGTCACCACCATTGGGACGAGCTCGCCGAGCCGGTGCTAACCCTTACCCCGATTGCCCCGCCGGAACAGTCGCCGGAAAACCGCCGGAAGTCGCCGAAAAATTGGATTCACCGAAATTCGTCGGAAATCACCTGATCTTCCGCCGAATCCCCCCGATTGAACCCTATCGAACTTCGGACGCCATAGGGTGCCGAATTCGAGCCACGAATCACACGAGGTATAATTTATTTTAACTTAATTATTTAAAAGTATTGATTATTAGAATTGCATGCTAGGATTGGTGAATTGCGTGTTATAATTATATGTATAAATGTAGAATTGATTAAGGATAAAATATGAAATTTGTTTGATTGAGCGGTGTTAAAAATGGAGGCTAAGAAACTAATTAGGGTAACTAGGTAATGATCATGATCTAATGCAAACTAACCTAAGTAGATTTGCTAGAATTGATATAGGTTGATGTGTGTTGATTGATGCGTGATGGATGTATGTGTGATATAGGATGTATGACTGCATCATGAGCGGGCGTTAGTATTTAGTTTCGATGTGTAGGTACGGAGTAGGAGCTCGCCGCCTAGGCACGAGGACACGCTTGGAGCTTCTACCAGGTCCGTTTAGGACTCGTTCTATGATTTATGCTATTCCAACGACAGAACGAATCGGCCGATTCCGTGTGGAATAGGCCATTAAATCGGATCGGCATCGCGCTCGTATCCGATTTCGGAGACCGAACGGTCGGCCCCGATCGATCCGGAATTGTCCGATTCGGCCGATTCTAATCGATTTAACTCGGAATCGGTCGATTTAAATCGGAATCGGGTTTTTTAGGAAATTACTAAAATACCCTAGGTATGATTTTTATTAAATTATTTAAGCATGGGTAAAATGGTAATTTGGATTTTAAAAACCTAAAATTAAACCTCGTCTCCCCCCGCTTTCGCCGTCGCACTCGCTCTCCGCCGCGCTTCCGCCGTCCGGCGCTCAGCTCCGCCGCACTTCCGCCGTCCGACCTCAGCTCCGCCCTCCGCCACGCTTCCACCGTCCGACGCTCCGCCCGATTCCGACCTCAGATCCACCCGATTCCAACCTCAGCTCCGCCCTCCGCCGTTCTTCCGCCGTCCGACGCTCCGCCCGACCTTCCGACCACGCCACCGCCGCCCGATTCCGAGGGTGGCATTCTCGTAATTAAAGTTGACTCGAGTCTAACTCGAGTCAAAAATAATAATTAATTCTAAATAATTAAAAATCTTAAAAAATATTTAAAAATATCATAAACTATAATACACAAAATAATATCAAAATAACATCAATACCTAATTTTAATATATTTATATTATGAACTGTCAAATTATTATATATGATCGATTAAATTAATTTGGACTCGATTCAACTGAACTGATTCCTGGCCGATTCAGACTCGATTCCGATTCCGATTCCGACTCCCTGGAAAACTGATTTCTGATTCTGATTCCGATTCATGCAACCGTGCGCTATTCTATTATTTATTTGATTTATCATGTGTAGGATGAGTCAAGTGGCATTTTATCGGATCCCACTTGACTCGGGCCATTTAGCCAACAGTTTTGTTCGGATTAATAACCCTCGAAGATGAGATCCCTCGAGTCAGTTTTCGAAATTAAGATCCACCACAAGTTGCCTTCGGGCCTATTGTATAAATCCCAACCCAAGCCTATATATGTATAGTTTTCACGTTATCGGGGAGAGATGGAATGAGGGTTACTGATAGCCACGCCTTCAGATACGGCGTGTGCTCAGAAGAGCGGGCTCTGGAGCTAGGGAGAACCCACTTCGTTCCCGAAGGATCCAGACAACTCCACCTTTGAGTTCCTCAAACCCGGAGAAGTGTGGAGGTTTACGGGTACTGCAATGCAGCGCATGTCTAGACTTGTGGTTCAAAGGGTACTAAAGGCGACTGCCTGAGAGTGCTCGGCCTTCGTACTCAAGGCCAAGAGTAATATGTAAGATGTAGAGGGTGGAAAGGAATGAGATTTAATGCGAGAAGCGATAGAGAAATGGCCAAGGTATGAGAATGAGAAAGAAAGGGGGACGATGTCGACCTAATGGCGACAGCTCCCATATATGCCCTGATGAGAGTTCTTGAGGAAGTATATGGTTTTGATTCAACAGGAGAGTTTGCTCTCCTGTGCCAGATTGATATTAGTTATTTTCTGGGCCGGTAATACTCGTTACTGACGTTTTTTCCATATATATGTAGGTGAGGAATGCGAGCGATAAAGCTGTCGGGACTGCAGAGGAGTAGCACGGAATTGCGCACACATGTACCTGCCGCGTGTAATGTATAATGATGGTGTGTTAATGTTGTGTGAATGATAATTAGAATGTTTTTGTCTTGATAAATTGCTTCTTATGAGACAAGCAGATAATTGTGAATGAGTAGGGAGCCTTGGAGTTCAAACTTGGCTCAGATGAAATGAAAGAGATAATGACTGAATGCCATAGTAGATTGTTATGCTTTATCATATTTTGATAAAATATTTATATACCCTTGTTGTGGAAAGGTTGGCACCTATTGCCCTTTTAGGGGAGATTCTGTCCACTTTTTCGTAAATATTAATAAATTTTTATTTAAATTTCTTGCTTGTTGAATGGTTTTATTTTGCTTGCATATCATCACATACATGTAGGACTCCGTTAGAACCCAATTGTTCCCATTCATGCATCTCATTGTTGCATCCCCATCTTAAGACGCCGAGGGCAGATCCAGGTCGGCTTAACCAAACCAGTATATTAGTAAACGGTTCAATCGCCGGTGACATTTCCGGGTCGGTTCACGGGTGAGCCGAAATGGGGTGTTACAAGCTCCCCTAAAATTTGAAAGTCATTCACTCAATAAAACTTGTGATATGATTTTCCCAACCCCATTAGGCCCTACTAGCTCTAAAAATAACCTAGCCAACGCTTTCCTTTCCCAAGTCCACTTAAGCCCAAATCTGTAGCGTTTAGACTTGAATTAATTAGGATTCATGTAACGACCCGCCCGAACTGGACCGGGTGTTACCTAAAAATATAGTTGATGTAACAATAACATTTTAGAACATGATCCACAATACAGCAAATAAGTCTAGAATTTATAAATGCTAAAAAAATAAAACATGTTCTAATAGTATATGACAATATATAAAATCACCGTCCAACAGTTTCAGACTGTTTCCCATAGCCACAATTATAAAACAAGAGAATAAAAAGGAAGTCCAATTTATTATCAATTCACCAAACTTGGGTTGGTTAAAGATTCACCAACACACTTTTAGTCCTCAGTCTAAAGCTGCTCACCTGGGGAGGCAATTCTACGTTAGTGATAAAACAACTAAGCTGCATAATTAAATGAAACAGGTCAATATAATCTTAATTATCATTTCAAGAGACTTTTAGTTGTTACGATCCTATGCTGAGCTCTTAATATGCTGGGAGGGGTGGTCACCCCATCCAGCTCCAATCCCATGCATGCGCACACATGCTATGAGGCCCATGGGCTATAGTTACTGATATATTCTATTGACTCACCCTCTCAGTATCATAAGTGCATAATGAGCCTTCTTGTGCCACTGCGCCTTGTCACCCCTTTTGGCATGAGGGAATGTGTTTAATCTTTCAGGAGGTGCTGCCTTCTGCCGAATTTAGTCGACCCCGGTTGCGTTCCAGTGCATGGTGTTCAGATTCTCAAGTAGATTAAGACTCCCACATAGTAATTTTAAAAGGGTGCGGCCCCATGTCGGATTGAGTCAATTCCTTGACCCCTATTGCACTTGGTGCATGGTGGTAAAATCTGAGCTCATGTCGACTAGGGTTGCCAACAAGGGAAAATGCAACCTTTCAAATAATTTTACGGACCCGTGTTAAGTGTTTAAAATATTCAATATTTACCCAGGTTTTTTAATATGATTTTGTACTTCTCGGGTATAAACATTATTAAACTTGTTAGACTATTTTTCATAGCATGCAAGTGTACACGGTCGAAACAAGTAATATAATGATAAATTCAATTATCGCCCCACAGGGAGATGAATTTCCTATAATTAATTAAAGAAAATAAAATTAAGAACAAAATGGAAATAATTAACTTAACAGAATCTAAATACTAACTTTAAAGTAAAAGAGAAGTCAAAATTATAAAACTCGTTCTAGAGTCGAATTTCCCTTAACATGAATTTAATCTTCATCAAATCTTACTCTTATCTTTTATTCCCTCAGATTGTCGATCTAGGATAATTATATGACATGGTGGCTCCCGCTCCTTCATGCTTCTATTATTTTGCCTCAATTTCTACCTCCCGGTGATAATTGATTAATCAACAAAATAATGCATTAAGATTTGCCTTACAATCGCATACGGTGTTGTGTATCTCCCGACCACAACGACAAACAAGTCAAAAGACTCGTCGTATGATGAATTATCAATGACTAATCTAATTAATTTCTCCCGAAATCTAATTAAACCTCGTGATCTAAGAATTAGGTGATCAATCTATTCTTAGCATTAAGAATATGATAATTCAAACAATTTGATTGAATAAAAGAGTAAGAGCTTGAAATAAATTCAATTAAATCATGTTAAGTTCCATTCTTCTCTAGAACGAAATAATAGACTACTCCATAATAAAAATAAAAAACAATATAAAGAAAAACAATATAAAGAAGAAACTAATTTTTATTATAAAAGAAAAAGGAATTACAAAAACTAAAACTACTACTTTCACTATACTCCGAAGCCAATAGATGAGATATGATCAACAACAAATGACCACCCCTTTATATAGAAGTGGAGATACAAGAATTCGAAGAGGGTGTTCACAAATCGACGTAATCCAATTAATTATAATGTCCCTTTAAGTTTCCAACTGTTCGACTCCATTGAACACCATACATTGTAGCAATTGGGTGGCGCCAAGTGTCATGACCAATCAAATCCAAAGCTTAATTTATTCATCTTTTTATGCATTAAAACATCAAAGTTAAGCATATATAATAAAATATTAATTAACCTGGATAGTTCGTAAGTGAACCTGCAACCGTGACCAACAATGCTAATCTGAAGGAGAACATAAAATTATACATAAGTATAATTTTGTTCGAGTAGAAATGCATGCAAATAAATGACTAATAGATATCATGATTAAAATTCAACAATATTAAATATTAAATTATTCATGTGAAATAATCATTTAAGTCCTCCTTTACATTTTAAATTAATTATCTAAATCATAATTAACACTTAACAAATAATAAAATAATCATTAACTTATAACCAAATATTTAATTACTATTATTAGTATATTTTCCTTCAGTTATAATTTTTAATCGCTATCATTATTCATAGCAATTTAATTAATTAAGTTGTTCGATTAAGTTATTTAAAATAATTTCTATTATCCTAATTCAAAGATATTAATAATATAATTATTTTAAATTATTCAACTCAATAAAGTTTCAAACTTTATTTATTCCCATTATACTATTTAGGTTCAACGCTTGTATTTTTTACATGATTATAATTTAATAACCCATTTTTTACCTTACTGACTCGTTATTAAAATAATCATTTATTTACCTAGTATTAAATTTAATATGATAAAGGTAAAATCTTTATTTTATTAATTACTTATCCTATCCTTAGTGGACTTTGTTCTCCATGTTGGCCCATAGTCCAGTACTTGGTAAATTTTTCACCCAACCCTTAGAGTGACAGGGCCCACTAGTCAAAATTGCAGCCTATTTAGAAATCATTTGGCCGATCCAAAAAATCATTCTGTTAAGTCCGTTCGAAAAAACCCTAAACTCTAATTAAGTTACCTAATGAGGTTTAACACTCCATTAAGCGTTTAGACTTGATATTAATAGGATTCAAGCCATGGTGTCTGCTAACCTTACATATTTACCCAGACCCATTTGGAGTCTTCAAGCCTATGAACAAAATTTAGGATGATTGATGCGCAGCCCAAGAACACTATTACCAGCACTTTAGCTTGTCCTTAGTGGACGTTGTTCACCATGTTGGCCCATAGTCCAGTACTTGGCAAATTTGTCACCCAACCCTCAGAGTGACAGGGCCCATTAGCCCAAATTGCAGCCTATTTAGAAATCATTTGGCCCATCCAAAAAATTGTTCTATTAAGTCCGTTTGATAAAATCCTAAACTTTAATTAAGTTAACTAATGAGGTTTAACACTCCATTAAGAAAATAATTAAGTTAATTAAGTATCTTATGTGTTGTTCATATGAGATCCCTCAACTTAGTCCCACATCTAATACCTACCAGACAAAGATCCTATTTATAAGTGGTAATGGACTATAAATCTTTAACTTAGTTAACCACTTTTAAAGAAATGACTTTAGCCCAAGTCTTGTCTCGATGTGCATGTTGATGTAATCTGAGTTTGATTTTGGTTCCATCTCTCTGCTAGGTTATGCTGGGTGAGCTCGTCGATCTAAGTGCAAATCTTCACTCATCTAGGTCCGTAGAACTCTTTTGCTTTACCTATATTTAACTCCTTGAGTGTCGAGTTTAATCGTGTTTTAGTCATAGGACGATGTTGACATCACTTTATCAGATCCCTCTGATGCAAGGTCATTTACTCATGTTTTTCATAGTTTAATAAAACTACAAAGACAAGATCCCTTGTTGGTTTTCGAACTGATGATCAATAAATTTACTATATAAGCCCCTCCCTAAGCCTATTATATAAGTACATATGGTTTTGTGGATTTTATGAATAAGAGAGCGAGGTATGGGTTGTATAAATTGCATCGGTACTCCTTTATACCCAAAAGTTGTGTAATATAAGTAGGGTATTGCGAATGCAGTGTACTTTTAAAATTGTGGCACTAACTTTACTATTCCAAACCACTTAAGTATCGTGACGGGTGATGTATGGAGGACGTGAGGTCGTAAGCACAAGTGTGTATGTAAGTATGATGCTATCGAGTTTGCTTTGACATTTATTGCATGATGTTTGGCTATGTTTACCTCGACTTATCGCCTTGTGATGGATTCTGAAGTTTTACAATTTTCCTAGGTATTAAGATACTTATTGGCCAGTATTGTTTATCTATAGTTATTTTTAAACCGGTAATCAAACTTATTTGATTTTTCTATATTTATGTAAGTGAGTACACTTGTAAATGGAGACAGGTACACAAATCAAGCGGCTCATGGCGGGGTATGGTACCATGCGTTGATGTGTATGATCTTGTTGTGTGTTGTATTTTGGGGACTTGATTTATGCATTATCAGGAACCTTTGGTCTATGTGTTGTATTATGATGTGGGCAGGTGCCCTAAGACTTATGTGGAACCACATGTTGTGATGGATGTCGGATGTATTTCGTGTGCTTTGTGTGCCTAGTTATTATTATTATTATTATTACTTATTATTATTATTATTATTATCGCCATTCAGAGTATTAACTTTAGGTCACTAACAATCATCTATAGGGTGTGTAAGCCTCAAAGTCCTGGAATATGACAAAGAACAACACCAGGTATGCTAAACATATTTGGTTGTAGTTGTGTGTGGTGTGTGTGATGGAGTAATGTGGACTAGAGGAGCACAAGGTTCACACTGCTTGAAGGGTCTTGTAAAGACCAAGTGCTCGGGTATGATGCATTGACACTTGTTAATCCCTCTATGTTTGTGTGTTTAATTTATGTTCACTAGTATATGGAATAGGTAACTATTATCCCTAAGCTACGTGATTTAAGTTCAGCATCATCATAAGAAGAAATATACCCAACTTATAGGTTATAACTAAGTATAAGAACCGGACCATGCAACCACTCAGCTCAACCTCTTAGTTGCATTGGGGGTGTTGCCATTGTGTAAATGGGAGTGATCATCTACATTATGTAAAATCACCCTCTTAGTTGTCAAGATGTAGTGCCTATCCTATAACTCAGAGTGCTCATGCTACGATCTCCCTTAAAGTTAAGAACATCCTTATGATAGTATGATTCAACATGCATTTTATGAAAATCTAGTAAGGTATCTATATTAATCTTCCTTAAGGGTTGAGATCCACATCTGTAAAGCTTATACAATAGTAGTCTGACGAACAACTTCTAAATTATAACATCACACTTTGGTCCACCCTAGGATTGAAAAATGTGGTGTTACACTTACATACAATTAGGTCATATGTGCATGTCCAATTAATTACTCAAATTACTTTATTGAATTGACAGTTAAGCAACTTTGTGGAAGCGCTCATTTCCTTAGGTTATACTACTTAGCATAATATAAACATTAATCATAAGCTTAAATATAAAACATTCGCATGACATAACAATAATCATAGATCTAAACTTAGTTAACTACTACATGTGTGACTTACTAGTGAGTTATATTAGATTAGCATAAAAAATACTTAGTATGAAATACTTAATTAACATGAATCTCGTTATAGTGAAGTTTTTCAACCCTAGTTCATTTTAGAACATCCTCCTTAGTCTAACCTTAGAGACTTAGGAAAACATCCACCTATGCCCAACTTTGTGGCTTAAAAACTTAACTTATGGTTTAACCTTTGTAACCTTAATGACTTATTAGCAAAGGTCCACCATTTGTTTTAACGACCTGACCAAAAGTGCAAACTAATAGGAAAGTCATTATTTCAAAAGTGGTTAACTGAAGTTGATGATACATAGTACATTCCCACTAATAAACCAAATCATACCCTTGTAGGTATTAGAAGTAGGATTAAGTTGAGAGATTACACAATCCTCCGACTTTAGGAAATTTTGTCCTTCATATTTCTAGTCTTGGCCTGTCGCTAGTCCCAACCCACGTCCTTCTTTTGGCCCGTGACCTTAATGACTTATTAGCAATGGTCCCACCTTTGTTGTAATGACCTAATGTACAAACTAATTATTAGCCTAAGCCATTGCTTCACAAGTGGTTAATCGAAGTTGATGATCTATAGTACATTCCCACTAATAAACCAGATCTTACCCTAGTAGGTATTAGATGTGGTACTAAGTTAAAAAATCATACAATCTACTCACCTTAGAAAATTTCATCTTTGAAGTTCTTGCACATGACTGTCGCTAGACCTAGCCCATGTCTTTCTTTGGCCCGTGACAACAACCTGGCAGCGATCCTAATCAAGCCTACCATCTAACACGAAAATAAGTTGTTCTGATACCATCTGTAATGACCTAACCCAAAGTGTAAACTAATGAGCATAAGTCATCAATTCAAAAGTGGTTAAATAAAGTTGATGATCTATAGTCCCACTAATAAACCAGATCTTACCTTAGTAAATATTAGATGTGAGACAAAGTTGAGGGATCTCACATTTTTGACCTTAATGATTTAAACTATGATCCAACCTTTGTGACTCTTAAACTCATTGACTATGGCTCAACCTCTATAGCCCTAAGTCATAACCCATACAACTTTCTTCATTACCTAAATTTTGTGGCATAAAGAAAAAACACACAGAAAAACAATTAAAAACCATCTTACATAAAAACTCATGGGCTAATCCTTTGTAGCCATGTGGTTCCACCTTTGTAGTTTATGGCTTAACCTTTGTACTCCTGTGTAGCTTAGCATCTTCATGCTAAAATTCTTGATCCCATAAACTGACATGCATACATGAGGAACCACTAATGATCACTAATGTTGTCAAGATAGTACCATGAACCTTTATTGTCCCTTTCCTGAAGGGAATACAACAAGGGTGACGACCTAGCATGTCTATTGTGTTGTTGACCTGAACGTCAAAATTAATGAAAACTTGTTATTAAGCCTAGGCTTCGCCATTGATTTGACTAACACATGAAAAATTAATGTGACTTTGTTAAGCCCAGGCCCTGCCATTGCTTTCACTTCATGAAGAACCACTAATGATCACTAGCATTGTCAAGACAGTAACCTGATCCTTTATTAACCCTTGATTGAGGGGAATGCAACAAAGGGTGACAACCTAGCATAGTAATTCACAGATGTTGTAATATTTTGGATTAATCATGGACTCAGACATACAGCTTACTGGACATGGACATGGACATGGTCTTGGTATTTACACATTGACTTGGTCAAAGGTTGAAAGCTTTAATGGATGTTGAAGACCAGAATGTCATGTGGAGCATAATGCTTTGATTATGTTTGAATTTAAACTTAAGAGGGAAAATTGCATGGAAGTTTTGAGGAGCCTACTTCACATTTATTGCTCAAGTAGGTGGATGATATGAGTTCACAACGCTATATAAGTGTAACGACCCGCCCTAACCGGCTCGGGTGTTAGTTAAAAAGTTAAATGTTGTAGACATACTATTCATGAACATGAATCATAACACAATAAATAAGTCTAGAAAATGTATAAATCATAAAAATAAATCATGTTCTAATAGCATGTGACAATACATAAAAATCCCACAGTCTCTGATTGTTTCACATAACCACATTTATAATGCAAGAGAATAAAAGGAAGTCCAATTTATTATTAATTCACCAAACCTTAGGTTGGTAAATGAACCACCAACCACAATTTTAGTCCTCAGTCCAAAGCTGCTCACCTGCGGAGGCAATTCCGCGTTAGTGATAAAACCACTAAGCCACATAATTAAATGAAACAAGTCAATATAATCCCTATTATCATTTCTTGAGACTTTTAGTTGTTATGAGCCTATGCCGAGCTCTTAATATGCTGGGAGGGGTGGCCACCCCATCCAGCTACCAATCCCATGCATGCGCACACACGCTACATGGCCCACGGCCTGTAGTTACCGATATTTGCCATTGACTCACCTTCTCGGTATCATAAGTGCATAATGAGCCGTCTTGCGCCATTGCGCCCTGTCACCCCTTTCGGCATGGGGGCAGGTATTCAATCTTTCAGGGGTGCTGCCCTACGTCGAATTGAGTCGACCCTGGTTGCGCTCGGTGCATGGTGGTCAGATATGAACTCAAGTCGACCAAGACTCCCACATAGTAATTTTAAAGGGTGCGGCCCCGTGTCAGACTGAGTCAATTCCTTGACCTCGGTTGCACTCGGTGCATGGTGGTCGAATCTGGGCTCAAGCCGACCAGGGCTGCTAAAAAGGGAAAATACAACATTTCAAATAATTATATGGACTTGGATAGTTCATAAGTGAACTCTGCAACTGTGACCAACGATCCTAATCTGAACGAGAACATAAAATTATACATAAGTATAATTTTATTCGAGTAGAAATGCATGCAACTAAATGATTAATATATATCATTATTAAAATCCAACAACATAAAACATGCAACATTCAACAATATTAAATATTAAATTATTCATGTGACATAATCATTTAAGTCCTACTTTACATTTTAAATTAATTATCTAAATCATAATTCACACTTCACTAATGATAAATTAATTATTAACTTATAAACAAGTATTCAAGTATTTGATTACTATTATTAGTATATTTTCCTTTGAGATGATAATTACTTAACCACGATCTTGACGATTTAATTTACGGTTTTAATCTTTAATCATTATCATTATTAATAGCAATTTAATTAATTAAGTCATTCGATTAAATTATTTAAAATGATTTGTATTATCCTAATTCAAAGATATTACTAATACAATTATTTTAAATTATTTAACTCAATAAAGGTTTGAACTTCATTCATTTTCATTATGTTATTTAGGTTCAAAGCTTGTGATTTTTACACGATTATAATTTAATAACTCATTTTGTACCTTACTAACTTGTTATTAAAATAATAACTTTATTTACCTAGTATTAAATTTAATATGGTAAAGGTGAAATTTTTATTTCATTAATCACTTATAACCATCCGATTTAAATTTAATAGTTTTATAGCATACTGATTAATTCTCAACAGTTTATCATTATCGTATTTTTATTACTCATGGCGATTTCATACAATAATTAATTAGTTTAGCAATTGTAACCCATAACCATTAAAATAATAATTTTTTTAGGATTTATTACGAGTTAGTATTATTTTTTAGCTCGAGCCGTGTCGAGTCAAGTAATATTTACAAGTTTGCCATCTTCTTCTTCTTCTTCCCCGTCGGCCCTTCTCTTCTCCTAACCTGATCTTGGCACAACCAGATCACGTCGCCTTCATGCACACCAGCCTCAAGATGACCACTTTCTTGCACCTTGCTCCAATTCAAAGGTTTTGCTACCTCAAGCCGGCATCAAACTAGGAAAGATCGGCCACCACTAGACGATGCAGGAAGTAGGGTTGTCCTCCCATGTGTGGACGTTCGCCGCCATGATTTTTGGTGAGAAGGTTGTTGGTAGTGGGCTGTGCCTGTGGCAGGAACTGCTATAATGGAACCCTTGATGGAGCGCTTGTCGATGAAGGACAACTAGCGCCTTTGCACCCTTTGAACCTGCCATTACTGCACCTATTTGCGGAGGAATGCCACCACCTTCATCACTCCTTGAAACTCCGCCCTCTAACAGGAGAAATTATACCACCCATCGGAAACTAGGGACAAGGCGATGCCACCCTTCGACCCAGCAGCCAGAGAGACTGTTGGGGGTGTGAGCGGCTACCTCGCAACCTTGCCTATGATGGCCCACCTTGCCAAAATCTAGCACTTGTCACTATGCAAAGGATTTCAGTCTTATACATTTTTGTTTAGTTTTTCATGTTGATTTAAAACTTTAATTCCCATGAATATCAAACTTATTATCATTTCAAAATATGCATGCATGAAAATTAAGAATAGGGAGATAGGAGGAATACCCAAGCAAGGGAGAAAGCCGGCTCCGGTAAGGAATAGGAGAAGAAGATGAAATGACGGCTACGATGAAGAACATGTCCCCTCTCAAAATAAAATGAAAATGATGGCTAGGGTATGGGAAAACACCCCAACACCCGTATTTCATTTAAACCTATAAAGAATAAAATATAATATTTAATCAAGTAGAGAATATAATATAACAATAATATTATAATAATAATAATTTCTTCAACGATCGATCCTTCCTAGACCGAGTCGAATAATAATAATAATAATAATATTATTATTATTATTATTATTATTTTCACAATCTTTACAATATGGAGCTTATTGTACGAGGAACAAACTGCCCAATATTCGAATATTCAAAAGTGTTTGAAGTGTTCTAAGTGGGAATTAAGTTCAGAATAAGGTTGAAAACTATATTAGATACAAGCTTCAAATAAGCATCATTATGTCATCCTTAGGACTCTAAGAGATCGAGCAATACTTGATGTATTTTATATCTCTTTGTTTGGGCACGGGATTATCCGCCCCCTCGAATTGGTTCCTTATGTGATTCGGGTTTAAAGGTTCGGTGGGACCGAGGTGCCCTTGCCGCGCAAAGAGATAGTGCGATGGAAATAGAAGATATTACAAACACATGAAATGACGTGCAGGAAATTTTTTACGTGGTTCTTTAGGGTTCAACTTGAATCCCTAAGTCAGTCCACGATGAGATTAGTACTCACAATCCACTATTTCTCATTTTATTTTTACAAGTTACACAAAACAGTGAATTTTTGCTGCCTTTGATAAATTTGCCTTGATCAGTCTGGAAAGATGCTGAACCAGGCCGTTCCGGGTTGGTTCAATCCAAACAAATGCTGGATCGGACCGAATGGTGTACGCCTGCTTCCTTTCTTTCTGTGTGCGCCAGTCTACGGGTGGTGTACTGTACACCAGCTCCAATTCGGGTTGCGGGTGGGTCTCGGACACGAGTCACGGGTCCGGGTCTGTCACGAGTCTAGCAATTCGTGGGGCAGATGGATCTGATCAAGAACCTGGCAGGAAAGCGGCTCGGTCAGAGGTAAACGGGCACGACAGACCCGCTTACAGGGTGACACGGCGGCGCTTTTGGGACTCCGGCGTCGTCTTTTCCAGCGACTGAAGGTGGCGGAGATTACCCAGAACTGTAGATATTAGAATGGTGATGGTCTTGGCGGTGCTCTGACAGTCAGCGGCGGCTCCGGTCGGTCGGTCAGATGCCGGAAAGCTAGACACTTTTGTGCTACGCTGCTCTGATCGGTCACTTCTCAATTTTTTCCGGCGACCTCAGTGACGAAATCACGGTGGATCTCTGCTTGGGTTCGTATATCACTCCAACATCTTCACTTGATCACGACGTAAGGGCCAAGAACGACCGGCGCCGATCGAAAAACGGCCGCGAAATCAACTCTTCGCGAATGTTTCCTCTCTGTTTTCTGCTTTTTCTTCTGGTCAGATGGGTCTCTTCTTGGCTTTTCTCCGGCGACTGCAATGGCGAACACCGGAAAAGCTCACTTTGGGTTTGTAAAATACTTCTCCTTTTTCACTTTGCTCACCACTTTGGGGCCGGTAACTACCGGAGTTCGTCGGAAAACGGCGGTGAAATCTGGCTTTTGCTGCTATTACTGCTCTGTTTTCAGACTGTTGAGATGGGTTACTTCGTGGCAAAATTCTGGCGACGGTGGTGTTCTTCGATGGTCGGCGGTAGTGCAGTGATGGGTGGCTTCCTCTTCGGCAACAAGCGGCGGTAGCAAAGCAGTAATCTTTTATGGCAACAGGCTACGTTCCATGGTAATCAGCAATGCAAGGGGTAGCGGCTTCTTCCTTGGACGGACGACAACAACCCTCCTCTGAAAAACAATCAGCTTCACAAAGGTGGCGGGAACATGATAGTGGGACCCCTAGTCAGCACAGCGGCAGTGCTTCAGGAACTCCTTCGAGTCGACGGCTTGGCTGATGGTTGTTGATCCGGCAAACTCCAAAGCAGCAAGGCTCTGGCGTCTTCTTCTTGGTGGCTCAAAACAGATCAATGACGGGCTTCAACTACAAAGGGGTGAAATGCTTTAGCATCCACGGCGGCAAGGAACAGAGCAGCAACACCAAGTGGGATAGCAGCAACAGACGTCTTCTTCATCCGAGCCTCCGGCAAAGAGCAGCTTTTGTTGTCGGCGACAATTCTTCTGGAATTCTTGACTCGACGAGGATTTTGGCAAGTCTGCACAACAATAATTGGGCTGGACTCCGAGGATGTGGCGATCCTGGTAGCACTCGGCAGCACTTCAAAGCAACACGGCTCCTTCACCGATGGCTCTGGAAGTGGAAAGTTTGGATCTTGGGCAAGGATTCATGGCCATAAGAGGGGTAGTGATCGGTCGGGTGTTGGTGAGGTCACCGGGGCATCTCCGGTGAGGGGCTCCTCCCTTGGCTTTTCCTCTGACAAAATTCTTTTCCTTTAGCGTACGAGCCCCCCTTTTTCCAATACGTCGGGCTTTGTCTTTTATAGAGTTTTCCACGCTTCTTCTGTTTCGAGATTACGGGCGTAGGATCATAAACCCTCAAGATTTTCCACCCAAATTCTCTCCTTCAGTTTTGAATGACGGAGACTTTTTCTCTTGTAATCTCCTCTGGCAGTTTTAGAATAGCATGGACCAATTCTTCAGAAATAATACACGTGGCCGGATAAATACGTACAAACATTAGCCCCCTTGCCAATTTTTCGCAAATTTGGAAAGAAGAATCGGCAAAAAATATAGTTTGTTTTTCTTTTTCATTTTTTTTCATTTTTTTACTTTTTTCGGTTTTTTTTGCCAAAAATAATATTTTGCTCTCAAGCTAGGATGACCCCTTCTGGGTCACTGTGTGATAACTGCCATTATTTTGATTTAGGAGAGTGACTTCTTTGCTCGACAACCGTGGTCTCCAAATCCATATTTCTTTCATTTTACTTTTTAGATTTGGGTAGCAATGGGGGAATGACAATTTCGTTTCTACTCTCAGCTGTGACTTCTCTTTCTTAGCATCTAGCTTCTCTGGCGAGAAGATCTCCTGATGTCTTCTTTTCCTTCTATGATATGGGGAGACCTTGTTCTTTTGTGATGCATCGTACTATTTGTTGAGTTGTTGGCTTCTCTTTTAAACCTTTTAGGAGTAATAATTTTGATTGACGCCCTCAACTTCTTGTCCAATGTTGAGTTGGATGGTGATCTTAATTTCTTCGGTAATACAAAGAAATGAAGGCGAGAAGTTGATCTTGTTTTTGTGTTGAACTCCTCTTGCTCTTCAATTATATTTGTCAAGTCTTCATTGCTAGCAATTGTGATAGGGTACTTCAAGCTTTCACCTGGTAGCTGACATTTGATCATGAAAGGGCTGCTAGTAGAAAATGTACTTTTGATTCGTGTAACAAGACTTGAATAAGAACAATCACGATCCACTAAAACAAGTCGTGTGTTTCCTCCAATATAATGTCTCTTCCTTCCTTGAAGCGCTATCTTTCCACCGTAACTGCAAATCAGGCGAAGTTTTGTTTTTCCATATTGCATTGAATCCTTCAATTTAACTTCTTCTTGAGTCGAAGTTGTTTGAACAATAAGCTGATCTTCTATCTTTTCTTTATCAAGCTCCTTTCCTTTTTGATCAGTTTGAACTTCAAACTCATGCATCATTGGAGATGTAGAGAACCCTTTCTTCACTTCTTTAGTGGAAACATGTGGCATTTCCATGTCTTTGACCTTAACCATTGGGGCATCCATTTTCTCATTTTTCCTTCCTTCATCTAGCTTTTCCTTTCTCTTTTGAGACTTCATTAGTGAAGATGAGTGGCTCACTGTCATCACATTGGCGGTTGAAGTTTTGTACTTTATATCACCTTTGTCAAGTAACTCTTGGATTTTCTCCATCATGTCTTGACATTTCACCGTAGAATGACCTAACCTCTGGTGAAATCGACAAAAATTTTTGTTCTTTTCATCTTCTGGCTTTGGCAAATTTTTTGGAGTCCATGGTGTGATCTTTCCTTTGCTCTTCAACACGTCAAACCATCTCTCAATATCTCCAGTGTTGAAGGTGTAATCTTTAATATTCCTCCATTCACGCTGTTGTCGAGACTCTCGAGGTGTATATCTTGGATTCCCACTTTCATTCTTAGTCTTCACTTGCCACTCATGATCCATGTGACCAAGCTCGGTGACTGCATTGCTTGATGCTCCTTTATTCTTTGTTGAAGCTGAAATTCTGTTGAGTTCCTCATATATAAGCACCCTTTCAAAGAGTTCTTCAAATGTATTGCATTGTGCAGCACTCAGGAACCAAGCTGCTGATCCAGCATTCATCGCGCAAATCTTTACAAGCTCCTTGATCTCTGGAGTCTCTTTCATTTGGGATGAAAGGCTTCTGAATCTTTTTACATATGTAGCAAATTCTTCACCTTGTTTTCTCTGACATTGCCTTAAATGCTCAATCTTTATTGGGATATCAATTGACTGAAAATGCATTGTGAATTGCTCAATGAGTTCCTCCCATGATTTGATTGATCTGGGTGGGCGATTGTTGAACCATCTAAGTGCATTACCATTAAGAGAAGCTGGGAATTGTTGTAACTTTAACTTTTCATTTGTCGAGATTGTTCCGCACTCAATCTCGAAGATTGTGATGTGATCTTTAGGGTTGCCATCTCCATCAAACTTCGTGAAGGTTGGGCACTTGTACTTCTCAGGAAAAACCTCTGTGTAGACTTCATCAGCTAAAGGTTGAAGACGCTTTGTCGCTTCAGTTGATTCTTTATCTTTCTTTCCAATCAATGCAGTGATAAGTGCGGCTTGTGCATCCATTTCTGCTTTCAACTCTTCATAACAAAGGTCTGACATTGGTGCTACTGACATGGTTGGCAATTGGGCTTGTGGCTGACTTGCTGGTAAATCTGTAATAGGAACTGACATTTGACTTATTGGCATTGCTGACGGTAGTGTTGAGATGGGCACCGTGGTGGTGATTGATGGTGGAAATACCATAGAAGATAGTTGTTGGGAGCATGCAGGGCTATACCACTGGTATGGGTATGGTAGTTGGTAATACGGTGGTTGTGGAAACCATGTTGAGTGAGGAAGTAAACTATGTTCAGTCTGAATCGGTTGCATAGTGGGATAGTGTTGCATCCAAATTTGTTCGGGCAACGAAGTTGAAGTTGTAGATGTTAGGTGGGTGGACTCAGTACTTGAAATGAGAAACAAATTGTTGATTTCGTGAGGGATGTTAGCTTGATCCCTCAATGTTGTGCTAGTAGCTGGGAGTGAGGTAGATACAATTGGATTTTCAGAGGTTGAAGACATCTGTCTAGCCTCCAGGGGTTGGTCCATTGTTGGACATTGCGTGGGATGGTCGTCTTCTCTTCTTGACGAGCTCCCGTTTGCAGCACTAGCCCGTTGCATCTGGGCGAGCACTTGTTGTATCATATCCTCAATTCGTTGCATCCGCTCTTCACTTTGGCGGAATCTTTCTTCAATTGCTTGATTTAGTACTTGTCCTCCACTTAGCTGATTTGTTGCTCTCAAAAGCACTTGTTCGGCTTCTAATGGTTGGTTTACCTCTTCATTGCTTCTTGGACTTTGATCTTCTCGTCTCAACATGCTTCTTCTTGGAGTAATTCCTCCTTCATTTCCTTCATTCAACACTGCTTCGAGCTGTTGGATTCTTTCGCGCACATTTCCCGCTATGTGCTGACTTGCTTCCATGTTTAATTCAAATTGTTGCCCACCTTCAGTTGATGTGGATGAATTATCCTCATTATTACTTCTTTGTCGTGCCGCATTCCTTGTCTCTGGTGCCATTCCTCCTTACTCGCACAAATCTTCAAACGACACTGCTACCTTCTAACTGGTCCTCAGTGGAGTCGCCAAAAATATGTTCGGGCGCGGGATCGTCCGCCCCCTCGAATCGGTTCCTTATGTGATTCGGGTTTAAAGGTTCGGTGGGACCGAGGCGCCCTTGCCGCGCAAAGAGATAGTGCGATGGAAATAGAAGATATTACAAACACATGAAATGACGCGCAGGAAATTTT
>JAURVB010009849.1:0-10521 GCA_033002965.1 Piper betle | reverse complement strand
CATACTCAGCCACTATAACATGCTCATATAACTATTTGGGCCTCATACTCATGGTCTAAAAACTAGTCTGGCTCAAACTCACTCGAACTTACTCCAGATTGGCCCAATCTGGGCAAAACTACAAGTAGGTAAAACCCTAACCCGAAGTTGGGGTTTTACATAGGTGGTGTAACTTGTTTAAGGGCAAAGGAAACATCATGCCATGGACTCAGAAGAATCCACTGAAGCCATAAGATGAGAAGAAGGAAATTTTTGTCAATTTCACCAAAGGTTAGTTCATTCAATTGTGAAGTTTCGAGATGTGATGGAGAGAATCCAAGAATTGCTTGACAAAGGTGAGATTAAGTACAAAGCTCCAGCTGCTAATGTGATGATAGTGAGCCATTCATCTTCACCGATGAAGTCTCAGAAGAGAAAAGAGATGCTAGATGAAAAAGAAGAATAAAGACATAGATATCACAATAGCCAAGATTCAAGATATGGAGTTGTCACCGGTTCCACCAGATGCGAAAGTTTGAAGTTCAAGCTAATCCAGGTGCACGACTTTGTGAAGAAAAGGAGCTCGATAAAGAAAAGGTGGAAAACTAATTTGTTGTCCAAACAACTTCAACTCCAAAACTAAGTCAAGTTGAAGAATTCAATGCAACATGGAAAAATAAAACTTCGCCTAATTTATAGCTTTGGCGGAAAGATAGTGATCTAAGGGATGAAGTGACATTACATTGGAAGCTACACAAGACGTGTTGCAATTGATCATGATGGTTTTTATTTAGATTTTATCTCTCGAATCTCAAGCATAATTTGCATAAGCAATCCTTTTGTGAGCAATTGTCAATTACCTAGTGAAAGCTTGACATACCTTATCACAATCACCACTAATGAAGACTTGGCAAATGTATTAGAAGAACAAGAAGAGTTCGACACAAGTCACGGATCAGCTGCCCGCCTCCACCTTTTGTCTTGCCAATGCAACAAAGTCTAGCACCCTAGACAACATCTGAGGCGATGGTGGGGGCTTTAATCAAAATTAATGTTGATGAAAGTGATGCAACAAGGAAACCTATAAATGCTAGAAAGTGATGAAAGAAAGAAAGGTCACCTCAAGATCATGCAAGAAGAAGGAGGTGTACTGTGAGCTTGTCGCCAAAGAAGCTTGATGCCCTGGAGAAGAAGCCACAGGTAAGAGTAGGGACAAATCTTCATTCTCTCATAGTCACCCAAATCCACGAAGCAGAAGGAAAGAAGTCTGAATTTGGAGAGCACAATTGTCGAGTAAAGAAATTGCTTTCCAAGATCCAAGAAAATGGGCAATTACTACACAATGAACCAGGAGGGCTCATCCCAACTTGAGAGGAAAATATTGTTATGCTATAAGAAAAAAAGTAAAAAAAAGTGAAAGAAAGAAAAAGGAAAAGAACAAAAAAAAGAGTTGAAAAAATGATGAAAAAAAGATAAAAAGAATGCAAATTGTATTTCATCGATTCTTCCTCTGAACTTGCAAAAAATCGGTGAGGGGGCTTATGAATGGGCATGAACATGAAGATGGCTAACTGTGTCCAACCTTGTCTAAGCAATTCTTCCCCAAAAAGGCGTCATCAACACCGTTCCTATTTTATGGGAAGAAAATTGAGGATAAAGAGGGAAGGTATGATTTGAAGCCTTTGATTGTGGAACTTCAAGCCTATCCTACCTCTCCTAGCTTTTATAAATACCCGAGGCTTAGGTGTTTGCAGAGGGGGCTCATGCAGCGAAAAAGAAAGGAGAAAAGAAGAGAAGGAAGAAGAAGAAGCAAAGAAGAAGTGAAGAAAGGGAGGAGTCCCCTCGTTGGAGATCCATTTCTAGCGACCACCAAGACCACCGGCGTGTAGCTTGAAGTGCCCCAGACACCATCTAGCCGAGAACCACCACCGTCGACAGATCACCCTTGTTGGAAAAAGCAAAAGTGGAACCCCCCCCCTGCCGGATTTGCGAAGCATCAACAAGCGGCAATCTTCACACCTACCATTCGGCCAGCCTAGGTCATCTCCGACCACACAGTTGCCTCCAACAAACTCCCACTATTTCCTACTACGGAAATAAGCCAAGATGCATCATTGAAGAAGTCACTACTCACTGGGAAATTGCCCAAAAAACACCCATTGGAGCAGTAAAATAGAAAAGTACAGAGAAGCCACCAACTTTGGGCTATCCATATGGCCAGCCTCAGGTCTTCTTTCGACCACACTGACACTTCCATCGGGCTCTCCTCAACACTGCCAACAAACCCAAGTCGAGAGCTGCCACTGAAGAGACTCGCCCTTGCCAGAAAAACCGGTCAAAGGAAGCCCACCGAAAAAGTGCAACAACAGATCGCCACCGACTTTCTGACCTCCGTCTGGCTAACCTAGGCCATTGCGCCAACTCCATTGCTCCCATGAGGTTCATTCAGTGCTAGGGAAAAACCCAAGTTGATTCCCGTCGCATTAAGCCTCCACTTTCGACAAAAAATGGTGATAAATCCAAGCCAAAGACCAGTTCCACCGGAACTTTCTGAGACCACCGCTGCCGGTCAGAAGCACCAAGGCCACCGGATCACCACCAAAGATTCCATGATCCTAGATCCCACCATTTTGGGTGGTATCCTCTCACCTTCGTCGCCAGAAAAGCTGCCGCTGGAGGCCTCAAATGTGGCGTTGCTCCACCGCCGTAATTGGGTCCATCGAGTCCGTTTACAGATGATCACATCTACAAGATGCATGTCCTCAACCACGAGGACTTGCCAATGACCTGATCAGATCCACGACTGCGTCCACTACCCGCCTGTGACCAGATTCAAGCGGGGCATCATGCGCCACTTGCAGCCGACATACTCAAGAAATTTTCGGAAGCTTGTGTATGCCACCCGGTTTGGTCCGGTATTTATCCTACTATAAACCAACCTCGAAGTGGTCCAGTTCACTCAATTATCACTTCTAAAATAATTTGGAGGCTTTTCCCACCTCATATTGAGACAAAACTTGTTACCCCACCATTTTTAAATGCTATGGACGCAACGGCGGGTTATTTTAAACGTTTGAAAACAAGAAAAAGATGAACTCGGGCATTTGAGTCGAAGTTATCAAAGATAAATCAAATTAAAGGCAATAAAATTTACTATTTTGGGTAAAGTGTAAAATCAAAGAAAAATAGTGGATTGTGAGTACTAATCTCACCGTAAAGTGACTTAGGGATTCGAGTTAAAATTCTGAGGAAACACATAAAAATTTCCAATGTCTTTCCTCGCTCGCGGAGCGTTTGGTCCCACTAAACCTATTTATCTAACTCAAAGAGAAACATGATCATGGAAGTGGAAATTCGCGTGCTCGAGACATGATTATGAATGACAAATGATTTCTTAGTGCCAACTATTATCCTTTGTCTAAATCCTTAGTCTTTGTCCAACCTTATAGTTATTTTACACCGACCCTCATCTTTTGTCTGGAGTTAAGAACCATCAATGCACTAGTAGGAAATGCATTAATATTAATGGAATTGAATAAAAAATTAATAATATTATAAAATATCTAATTAAATTAAGGGTAAATTTAAATATTAATAAATAAAAAGTTGTTTATATACAATTATTAAAATAATATTCATTAATTAAAAAATATTAGATCTTGTTTCATTGCGTATCACAGAGCAAGATGGAACGAATTTCCCATTGTAAGGAAGGTAGATAGCAAGCTAACCTAGTGCAGCTGCCTCAGAAAGAGAGATGCAAGACAAGCCCCACAGCAATTGTAGGATCAGACGGGTTCTTGCATATTATAACGCCGTTTCCCTCTAGGCGTTGCCCATCGGTGGCTGACATCATACAAGTTAAAAAGCAAGAATTTGAATATTGGAAGTATGATTATAATTTTAGTCGAATTATAAATTTTAATAAAATTGATACATTTTATTTAAATGTTTATATTTTCTTTTATATATATATATGCAAAAAAAATATTGTGCTTTGAGCCTATTTGTAATAAGTTTATAAATTTTATACGGTAAAAATCAGTTCAGAAAAAAATTGATAGACATAAAATGGTATTCTTTTAAAACCTTCACAAAATGTTACAAATAAAAAAAGGGATTGATCCTTCTTTTACTTTTCCAATCTTTGAACAAAATTGCCCTGATAATTTTAAATGTCAAATGCTACTTTAGGAGGTCTGTTGCTAGCTTTTTATAATTATAGTTTGTGACAAAACTTATTTAAAATTTCATCTTAAACTTTCTACGGTAATCAAACACAGGGTGAGCAATTAAATTAAGGGAATCCATAATGTAACAATCAATTTAATTTTAGGCATTTGAACTCTCAAGACCATGGAACAAAATTTTACTCACTAACATAGAAGAGAACACGGCAGGCTAGAGATATTGCATGGATCAAAAGGTAACAGAGAACAAGTTCACAAAAGCAGTCAATTATTATATTTTGCCAACAGAACAGTCATATGAGATGACAATATTCACAAACAATAACACCCAACGTAGAAAGTTGCAATCTTTCAAAAAATTCGACGCACAGGAAAACTTTCCTATCCCAGTTGTACAAATCGCAAATTACCTTTTTGTTTCTGCTACAACCCCAAAGATGAAGGCCAAAACGCCAAACAATGCCACGGCGAGATATACGCACCGCGTTGGTAAACACCGTGTCTGCTATCAATTTTTGGCCCGCGCTCAAAGATTTTATTTCTGCAATTCACACCAACTCGAGATCAACAACAACAACAAAAACATAACTTCATCAGATATAAAATGCTGCCAACTTCCCAAAATCATACAAATTCTAATAAAAATTGAATCAAAGAACAAACACCAACCCCTTAAAGGCTTAAACCGCAGCCCCTAGGAAAATTTCACATCAACCATCTACCAGACAATCATGATCCTTCATTAACAAAACCAAATGTCAACGGCGAATTACAATGCAAAAGAAGATACAAACAACAAATTAAAAGTGTAGAATATATGAGTAGAAACTAGAATGAATCCAAATTAACCTAAAGAAGATTAAGAGAAGAAAAATTAACACCAAGCGAAACACACCCTTTGGGAAAGCTTCATATTAACTATCAACAAGAAAGAAGACATGAAAAATGAAGCACTCAATAGCAAAACTAACATAGCTTGGTACAAAAAAATAAAACAAGGAGCATAAAAACAAGTACCAATTGCATGCAAAGGCCCAAGAACAAGGGAAAAATCGACATATACGAACAAATGTATTTTGCATAGAATATATACAACCTACGAACCCATGAAGATGAATCCAAATTCCAAAAGAATTTGGAGATGGGTAGAGGAATCTACTTTCAGGAATCTGCACGGCTTGGTGTGGGAGAATCTTGGTTATTAGGAATGTGTGAGCTGTATTCTCCGTGTGATTATTGTGGGAGCCTCATTCGATATAAACAAGCACCATACTCATCCCTCCTGCAAATAATAAACAAAATTCAATACCTCCTGTAGGTAACTGTTTCTATATCATACATCATACATATAGCTATAAAAACAAGCGCCAGGCACCTATGGTAATTTTTTTGTATATATTAAAAAAATCCCCAATGTAACAACGTTGGTTGAACTAACACTTCTATTAGATAAAAGCTGTACAATAGCTTGCCTGATTCTTCACTGAAACTGAACTACCATATGGGATATTTAAATTACAAGACCATACTGGTACATAGGATTTCCACATAACGAGATTACAAAAAATGAACACCAAAAAAATGAAGGTAAATCCTGAATCAATGGCTAGCTTGAGTTTGTCAATTTATCTTCGGCTTGGGCCGTCTAGGTCTCAATACAAACCACATAATCGAAAAAACAAGTAAGAATGCAGGGATTGTAGTTATGTCAAACTCCATCTGTACTTTCCTTCCTTTTGTCCAGTGCACTGGATGCAACTTTGCAAGAGTAGAATTTGTGCAAGTCATAAATCTGCCATACAGATGAAATTTACGATAAGGACAATTAAAAATAAGTTCTTAAGTGACAAATCATACATCAAATGGTCACATCAACATCCTATCTTCCAAGCGAATCTCAAACCCCTTAGCCACAGTCCGAAGCTCAACCTGGAAGCAAAAAACAACTGACTCCAAGTGTGGGCTCGCAAGCACACAAAATAGTAGAGAAGGTGGAACATTTCTCAGTTCTACACACAGCAATGCCATTGTACAGCACTGATAATTGCAGAATATAAAAAAGAGGAAGAAACAGAATGCTAACCCTTTGGATGCATCCTCAAGGTATGATAGCAGACTCATGGCATCTACATAACGCAAGTCATTGGACATTGTTGAAATCTGTCAAAATAAAAGTAGGTAAAATAAATAGAAGGGCTTTAATAGATCCAAGTTGTCATAGAAAATAAACTTACTCTTCTCCACATACTAACAACAGAATTGTACTTGTCTACTAAGTCTCTCTCAATGGATTTGAAAACCTGGTATGTTTCTTCCGCTTATAATAGTTAAGGGAGCAAATATTTACAAAGCTAAACTTACAGTTAATCCCAGCAGAATTATTGCAACTCGCAATTGAACACCACACTGAGGAAGAGTAAATTTATTATTATTTTTTCACTCTTCTCCATCCACCCAGTGCCAAATAATTAGGGACAAAAAATGAATCCTATTCCAACAGATAACTATCTATGGGCCCACGTGAGAATAAATGACAAGAGATTCTACTTCTTCCTCGAGATAAAATATCAAAACTCAGGATACTAGTGTGTTCCACGATAGGTAGATGAACAGCCTCATTAACAATTCATACGGATTCCTCAAGAGCTGTAATTATGTAGCTCCGAGCAATTGTATGCAAGTGAAAGCGAGAAATCTGCCAACCCTGAGAAGTGATTGAAAAAGGATTGCAGCCTACCGACCATAACCAATCCTATGAAACAGCAGCCTGTGGTCAGGAAAGTACAAGATGAATACTACCAAATATCTATTGAAGTAAAAAGAAGCTAAATGCATTCAATAGCTATGAACCTCTCCACCAAACATAATGAAACATGAAATCAGTAAACTCAGGAGTAAATATTCTACATAAGACTTAACAGATGCAAAGCTCGCAAGAATCAGCATTATGTGTTACATTGTATTACATTAGTCTACCCTCTTCTGCTCTGTACTATTCTTGTAAATCTTCCTCACCATGGTCAGCACAATAAATAGTTTTATTGTATCACTATAACAGTAAAAACCTAGATTTGTTTCAAGTGGATAAAGATAAGGCACATTTAGGATAACACATTCAAGAAATAATATCCAGCTTTTTTTGCATTGTGATTGATTTTGGCCCTACAATAGTTTTATAGGTAATGATGTTTCATTTATTTTAACGATTTGATGGTAGTTATGAGAAGTTTGAGTTAGACCCGTGGAAATAGCTAAGTCAAATCACTAGGATTATCAAAAACCTCTCTAGTAAACATCATTACCCTAGTTTTACGGGTTCATTAATACTTAATTTGAAATTATCATTTTTATTATTTATTATTAGGAAAATGTTGGAGTATAATTGTACCCAAAGTAGGAATTTTTAAAATGTAGATAAATTTTAATATATTTATAATTATATTATGCAAATTAAAATTTGTTAATAATTAATACTTAATTTAGTTTTTTATAAAATTTTATTTGTTTATTTATATATTGTTATTTAATATTTATTGCATGTCTATGTGAAATTTCCGCTATTTTTTACGATAACAGATCAACAATGTCATGAGCTTGGGCTTTTGTTGCTGACATAAAGCCATCCCTTTCCAGGTTTTCATATACAACACATCGGGGGTGGCTCATTGTTTGTATATAAAGCCTTGCAAGGGTTTCACGGAGTTTCAGTAATTCTTCCGCTTCCAGGATATAGGTGCTTCATAACATGAATTAGCCGGTTGGTGGATTATAAACCTAATGATATAAGATAATAAAAAGTTCTTCTATTGCACATAGTTACGCGAAGGGAAGGAAAATAAAACAAGAAGAAAAACGATAGAATTGCACAACTTGTACATGCATTTTTGTATAATTCTATTGCAATTAAAAATCTTTAAAAAATAAATTTCATTTAATTATTAAAATTAAAATTACATTTAACATTTGTATATAACTATATTTTTAGTTAAAATTAAATAAAAATTAATTATTTTTCTTTAAAAAAATATGATAATATTTTTTGAAATTAATTTTGAATATTCTTAATATATACCATTAATAAATTCCAAATTTTCCCCATGCATCGCACGGGTCTTTGACTAGTTCATAATCATATTACTCAAACAAAGTTTGTTACTTAATAATATATACTCAATTTAAAACTTCTACACAACTTAGAAATTATTTTTATTTATTTATTTATTATTAAGAAAGGCTAAGAGTATAATTCTATCTGAATTAAAAATATTAAAAAATGATAAATTCCATTTAATTATTAAAATTATACTCAAATTAAAATTGTTTATTTATTAATGCCTACTCAATTAAAATTATTACTTATTTTTAACATAAAATTAAAATTATTTTTAATATTTGTATACGACCATAGAATTTTGAAAACAAATATTTTTTGACAAAGTTAAATAGATATTCAGTATTTTTATTTAAAAATAATGTTAGTAATATTTTTTAGAATTAATTTTGTTATTAATATGTTTTAAATGTATACGCGCATAGCACAATAGCATGGGTCATTGGCTAGTTTTTCTTGAAGCCATACACGTAGTTGGAAATGTATAATGCCTTCATATTTAGCTTCAAATCATGTCCAACAACAGCTTTTCCAATACACCATTCATCATCGGCACATTTCTGCATCTTCACTAAAATGGTTAATGTGACACACCGCCATAAAGAACCCAAAGACCGATGAGATTTCACTCGATATACTTCCCCATTCAGCAGATTTTCATGTCTGCTTCGCTAAAATTACCCGGCATGTTTCTCATAGAAAAAAAGAACCCCAATATATTGAAGTAAACCAGCCAGGTGTTCTGCTCCAGCAGCAACAGCAGCATTTCCCGGTCTCCCGAAAAAATGTTGTTCAATATGCACAACACATATGCGTTGGTGAAAACATTTATATAAATCAAATATAAATGCAAGCAATCAACCTCAAGTTCCACAAAAGCGATCTCCCATTGCACTGAAGATGTCTCTCCCAAGATGAGGTGTCTGATTGAACAACAATAGCCATGTCTGAAAGAGCCTTTGCTTGATAATGCTTGTCTATCAACAAGGGATCACTATGAACAAACCAAAATCTGGGAACTTCTAAAGTAGACCTGCTATGAGAATGTGATCCTGCAGCAAATAAGGGAACAACATTCTTAATAAGTTACAACAAAGAAAATCACCAGCAAACATTCTTTGCTTACTCATCAATAAGATACCTTTAAGTGAGCCATGATCACTCGATCTCTGCAATTGCTGCTGAAGCATAGAGGAGTCCAGATATGTTCTTACCGTTGACCTATATGTTCCATTAACTAACAACATTGGAACAGCCGCAGCACGACGAGCAACAGCAAAAGCCATTGCCAAAGCAGGATCCTCGGATAGCGTTAACCTTCGATTTGCAATTTTTTTGTTCAATTGCACTTCAAATAAGCACAAGCATTATAGGGGATAAAAATTTGTATAAAAGATGACATGACAAAATACACTAATACGTACATGTGCTGGCTGAACATAACCTTCTGAGTAGGTAGTGACAAAGATGAAAGCCCTTCCATAAGGGTCTTTAGTTCCTCAGACAAATATTTTGTATTTCTAATTTTTTGCATACACATGCTGCATATTAAATGATGCGGACAACTCTAATTAAAATTAAATGAAAAAACAAATGTCAATACATCCTGCGTAATGAACTATAATTGATATAATATCTTCTCATAGTAATGATATGCCCCTTAAGAAATTGAAGGAGATATAGAATGCTTCATAGATCCCCACAAAACAGAACCCAGATGGGTAAGAAAAGAATCACGTGCAACTGTGTAATTACGAAGTTCCTATAGAATAAAGAGGTATCAATCAGCATGCAAGAAAAAATTGCACGCAACTGTAATTATCAAAATCCAACAGAACAAAGAGGTATCAATCAGCATGCAGGTAGCATATAGAAACATTAGAAAAGCATCACGTCAACAAGGCGCATGCATACACATCAGCAGTAGTTGCAGGAAATCATAAAATGAAAATCTGCTATGCTTGTCAATGGCATGTCCCAAAGATCACACCTATGTGTATCAGTAAACAAATTCCAGTTCTCCATACGCTTTAACGCGTCCACAGCCTCTCTTGTGATTTTCATCCGATTCCTCATTATCCATAGACTGTAATTCATTTCTTACGTCCTTCATCCTCTTATCAAGCTCTGAAATTACAATAAAAATATTAAAAGACAAAGAAATGGCAAAATTGTTCGGTCCAATGGGCTTCCAAACAAGATTTGCAATAAGTGTTTATTTAACTTATATACAAGTCACCC